>JAQHUG010000690.1:97163-114326 GCA_028555095.1 Dicrostonyx torquatus | reverse complement strand
GAGTTGTTTTGATTTGCATTTCTCTGATGACTAAGGATGTTGAACATTTCCTTAAATGTCTAATAAATATTAAAAAAAATACTAATTTTTCCAGAGCGGTAGTGGTGGTGCACATCTTTAATCCCAGCACTTGGGAACCAAAGGTATCTAAATTCAAGACCAGACCAGTCCACAGAGCAAGTTCTAATATATGAAGGGCTATATGAGAAACATTGTCATAAAAAAAAAAAAAAAAAAAGCTGGGCAGTGGCACACGCCTTTAATCCCAGCACTCGCGAGGCAGAGACAGGCAGATCTCTGTGAGTTCGAGGTCAGCCTGATCTATAAGAGCTAGTTCCAGGCCAGCCACCAAAGCTACAGAGAAACCCTGTCTTAAAAAAAAAAATCAAAACAAAACGAAATGCAAGCTCATTTCATTTTAGGGCTCATTTACAACTTAAGTGGTAGTGCTTGGCTACCTTACATATAACCCTAGATTCGATCTCCAGTACTTTAAAGAAAACAAACTAAAACAAAATTAGATTTAGTCAATTGTGATGGTGCACATCTATAATCCCTACATGTAGGAGGCTTCAATAGTAGATTCTAGGTAGCCAGCCTGGGCTATATAATAAGACTCTAGCTCAAAAAAAAAAAAAGAATCTTTAATAAAACCCCATCTGCTTTAATATACACTACATACATACATACATACATACATACATACATACACACACACACGTGTGTGTGCACACATGTAACTCAGTTGATCCAGACCTTCTCAGTCCAGTGTATGAGGACTGGCCACAAGGTACCATGAAACCAAAGAAAGGCAGACAGATCCAAGACTGCAGAGACTGTAATTCATTGCTGGATTTCCTCAGCTTGGGTCAGAAGGAGAAGTGTTGTTACAGCATAGAGCAAATGCGACCTTACCTATGTAGAATCTATTTGATTATCTTAAGCTACATCACAGAGGCAGACTCATTCCTGGAGTCTGGATTGGCTGTGAGACTCAACAAACCACTGTGATGGGTAAAGCATATTTTTAGTATGCTGGGAAACAATGCAAGAAAAAACACTGAGAAAATAAAAAACAACAAAGAAGGATAAGGACTACTCCTGTGTAGTCTTTAGGGCTTTAACGGGGGACAGCAGAAGGTGTGTCACAATCTATATACTAGTGTTGCCTTTAAAGATTTACTTATTTCTGTTTTATGTGTATGAATATTTTGCCTGCATGTATATATGTGTCATATATGAAATGTTTTTGGAGGCCAGAAGAGGTCATTCCCCTGGAACTGGAGTTACAGAAGTTACAGACAGTTGTGAGATGCTATTTGGGTGCTGGGAAAAAACCCAGGTCCTCGGCAACAGCAGCTAGTGTTTTTAACTGCTGAGCCATCTCTCCCTTGCTTTAATAGGGTCTTATTTTGCAGCTCAGGCTGCATATAACTCATGGCAATCCTCCTGCCTCAATCTCCCCAAGTGCTGGGATATAGGCATGAGCCACCATGCCTGGTTCATTCTTATTTATGTCTGAATAAAATTTCACTGTGGATAGTTTCAAATTTTCTTTTTCCTTTTTTTTTGATTTTTTGAGACAGGGTTTCTCTGTGTAGTCTTGGCTATCCTGGAACTCAATTTCTAGACTAGTCTGGGCACAAATTCAGATCCTCCTGCCTCTACCTCCGAAGTGCTGGGACTAAAGGTATGTGACAACACTGCCCAACTGAATTTTCTTTCCTCCTATGTTGACGGGCATCTAGATTAGTTTCATATCTCAGATACTATGAACTGTGCCACAATAAACAAGGATAGCAAAGTGTCTCTATGATATGCTGACTTAGCTTCCTTCAGACATATGTCCAGGAGTGGTATAACTGGATTATATAGTAATTGTACTTTAAGGTTTCTGAGGAACCATCATATTGATTTCGACAGTGATTCACCAACAGAATATGAGGGTTTGGCCTGTCTCCATCCTCAGTATTTGTTGTTTTCTTTCTTCATTTTAAAAATATTTATTTAAATCATGTGTATATATGTGTGTGGGTTCATGCATATGAATACTGGTGTCCTCAGAAGCCAGAAGAGGATGCTGAATCCCTTAGAACTAGAGTTAGAGTCAGAAGTGGTGGCACACACCTTTAACCCAGCACTCGGGTGGATCTCTGTGAGTTTGAGGCCAGCCTGATTTATACAGAGAGTTCCAGGGTAGCCAGGATTACAATGAAGAGCTTGTCTCAAAACCCTAAACAATGAAATAAAGAACTGGAATTAAAGGTAGTTGCCAGCCAGTTGACAAGGGTGCTGGACCCAAACTGGTGTTCTCTGCAAGAGTGGTTTGTGCTTTTAACTCTTGAACCATCTCTCCAGCCATTGTTTCTTGATGGAGTGAAGTAAAAAAATGTCAATGTAGTTTTGATTTGTCTTTCCATGTGATCGAAGTACCAAAATCTGGAAAGTGCCAAGGTCTCAAAGTAAATCACTATGTGGAAAAGAATGTCCCTGTTGGCCAATAGGTACATATATTGTGGCCAAGAATGTAATTATTGAGTGTGTTAAACTGAGCTTTTGGATAGTGTTTTTTTTTATTGTTTTTATTGAACTATGTATTTTTCTCTGCTCCCCTCCCTTCCTCCTCCCTCCCCTTCTACTCTCTTCCATGATCCCCACACTCCCAATTTACTCAGGAGATCTAATCTTTTTCTACTTCCCATGTAGATTAGATCCATAAGTCTCTCTTAGGGTTCTCTTTGTTGTCTAGGTTCTCTGGGATTGTGAACTGTAGGCTGGTTTTTCTTTGCTTTATTCTAAAAGCCACTTATAAGTGAGTACATATTATATTTGTCTTTCTGGGTCTGAGTTATCTCACTCAATATGATATTTTCTAGCTCCATCCATTTGCCTGCAAATTTCAAGATGCCATTTTTTTTTTCTGTGTGGTACCCCATTGTGTAAATGTACCACATTTTCTTTATCCATTCTTCGGTCGAGGGGCATTTAGGTTGTTTCCAGGTTCTGGCTATGACAAAGGATGCTGCTATGAACATAGTTGAGCACATGTCCTTGTGGTACAATTGAGCACTGAATAGTTTCATCACTGGCACGATCTCATTATGTAGCCCAACTATTCTCAAACTCACGATCCGCCTGGCTAGGCTACCAAATGGCAGGATTACAGGTGCGTGTCACTATTCCCAGATTTGGGGTTGTTCTTCTGCAGTAGTTGGTGCCAGGTACTCTAATCACATTGCTAATAAAATATTCATCATTGGTAAAGTCATGACTGCTAATAAATTTGATTCTAGTAACTGAGCATGGTGGCACACACCTTTGATTCTAGCACTTGGGAAGCAGAGACAAGCAGATCTCCGAGAGTTCAAAGCCAGCCTGGTCTACACAGAGACTTCCAGGCTAGTCAGGGATACATAGTGAAACCCCGTGTCAAAAAAAAAAACAAAAACAAAAACAAAAAAAACCTAATTCTATTCACACGTAACTTCCAAAACTATTAAGTGAATGCACTAGTTTACAAAATAATTACTTTCAATTAGGAGTTTGCCTATAAGCGACTGGAAAAATGAAGGAACACAGTGACTTAATTAATTGAAAAACAGTGGCTTACCTAGAGATCGAATGCCTTTTTCATCAAGAAAATTGTGTAGAACATTTACATTAAGTTTTAGTAGAAATCCTAGTAATGGTGTCAGTTTCCAGAAACCATCCTGTAAAATTAAGAAAAATACATTGATAATCATAGATTCTATGTCATACAGTATTTTTCTAGCATAATTCCCTTTTCAGTATTAAATATATACCATCAGACCAAGTGTACCAGGGCCCCAGGCCTTAAATGGCCCCCAGGCCGTAGCACAACTGACTCTATGATGGAAGTACCATCAGGCTGTAAAACTCAGCACGTAGACAGCACCACCTGCCAAAACTAAAACAAAAGCCTAATCCATCAAAGTCCATAGTTCTGGGAAAGTCTCTAATGGACTAACATTGTTTTTTGGCTTCTGTAGTTCTGCTTCTGGCTAACTGTTCTTGTTAACTGAAGTGTTTCAACCAGGACATGGTTTTTGTGCCTAAAAGCTCACCCTGAGAAAGGCTCGATGCTACCCCGGGATCCCAAACCCTCAGTGTAGCTGCCAACCAGCGAATAAAGACTTTCAATTGGCTTAAACCTGTACATGAGCAGTCTTCCCTGGTGGATACCCCACATTTCTGGAGGTCCTGCTGAGATCCCAGAGATTAGATCCTGAGACACTGAGGGGGTTCTCAGAGCCCTTGGAGTGAGGAAGAGCATGGTAGTGAGGGGACTCCTGGAGACTGCACAACTTGAGATGTTCCAGGTCCCTAGGACACCCTTTGATCAATTGCTGCCTAATACTTCAGAGGGGTCTGACACTTCCATCCCAAAAGGAGACAAATTAGAAAGTTGCCTGTTCTGTCACCTCTGGAGGTGAGTCTGGTTAAGGTGCCTTCTGTTTGGACATATAGTAATCAGACATAGCTGCTGATCCAATGTCTGGGATCCATGTGAGAGTCATCACTGAATCCCTGTCTGGTTCAGGTATGTGAAAGTGTGGTGGACGCCCCTGATTGCCTTTACTGTGTCTGTGTGTCTTTCCATGTGTGTTGCTGTCAGTTCTGTTTCCCTGGTTTGACCAGTGGCTTTCTCTGATTTGAGAACCTCTGGCTAAAGACTTGTGCTCCATCCTGTTGGGGACCTGAATCCTTTTGACTCTTCCAGGTCACCCAGAGAAACAACAACAACAACAAATCTCCACCTGTCCCACTGAAGGAGCAGCACTCTTGTTTAGTAGCTTTGTCTCCTGCTCAAGGTCAGGGATGGTCCCTGTGTGGAGGTGGGGAGGGGCTGGGCCTCTCATCCAAAAAAAAATGTATATCCTTATTTAGTTTGAAATGGGACAGTTTTTTCTAAACATAAAAGTGTGTGTGTGTGTGTGTGTGTGTGTGTGTGAGAGAGAGAGAGAGAGAGAGAGAGAGAGAGAGAGAGAGAGAGAGAGAGAGATGCTGCTGGAAAGGGCATGTGTGCCATAATCACAAACTGCTGGCTAGTTTTCTGTCAACTTGATACAAGCTAGAGTTATCTGAAAGGAGGGAACCGCAGTTAAGAAAATGCCTCCATCTACAGGCAAGCCTGCAGGGCACTTTCTTAGTTAATGATTGATGGGGGGCACTGGTGTGGGAGAATGGTCTGTATTCTGTCAATAAAATTTTAAATAAAAGCTGATTGGCCAGTAGCCAGGCAGGAAGTATAGGTGGGAAAACCAGACAGGAAGTAGAGGTGGGTCAATGAGAACAGGAGTATTCTGGGAAGAAGGAAGCTTTTTCTGCAGTTGTGAGCCCGCCACAGAAGAAGCAAAATGTGACTGCCTTGCTGAAAAACTTACCAAGCCACGTGCTGACACAGACAAAAATAATGGGCTAATATAAGTTATAAAAGTTAATAAGAAGTCTGAGATATTAGGCCAATTAGTTTATAGTTAATGTAGACCTCTGTGTGATTTCTTTGGGACTTAATGACTGCAGGAACCAGGCAGGTCAGAAAACCTCAGTCAACAGAGCACACCTGGCCCATTATAGGTGGGGCCACCCCTAGGCTGGTGGTCCTGGGCTCCAAAGGAAAGCAGGCTGAGCAAGTAGTGGAGAGAAAGCCAGTAAACAGCACCCTTCCATGGCCTCTGCATCAGCTCCCCCTCCAGGTTCCTACCCTGTTTGAGTTCCTGTCCTGATTCCTTCAGTGATGAGTAGTGCTCTGGAGGTGTAAGCAGAATAACCCTTTCCTCCCCAGCTGCTTTTGGTCATAGTGTTTCATCACAGTGATAGTGACCATAACTAGGACATAGCACATGCCTGTGGAGGTCAGAGGGCAACTGTTGAGGACTCAGTTCTCTCTCTCCTCCTTAAATACTGGTTCACTGCTCCAACTCAGGCTGTCAGGCTTGTAGCCTTTACCTGTGAAGATCTCTCTCTGGCCTTTTAAATATTTTTAGTTTTACTTATTATAGCCAGGTGTGGTGGTGCAGAGGCAGGTGGATACCTGTGAGTTCAAGGCCATCCTTGTCTACATAGTGCATTCTAGGCCAGACAGAGATACAATATGAGACCCTGTCTCAAAAACAACACAAATGGGGCTGGAGAGATGGTTCAGCAGTTAGAAGCACTGGCTGCTTTCCCAGAGGACCTGGGTTCAATTCCCAGCATCCACACAGCAGCTCACAACCATCTACAGCTCCAATTCCAGGCAATCCAATGTCCTCTTCTGTCATCCTCAGGTACCAGGCATGCACATAAATAATTTTAAAATGTTATTAATTAGTGTGTATTTGAGGGAAGGAGAGAGAGACTATGCAGGCATGCATACAGTATAGGGGAATATGTGGGAGAACATGCTCACTGGCTCCTAAAACTTATCGACTGAAGATGCTCTTAGGGCTGATACTCTATCTCAACAAAACAGAACGAGAACAACAAATCCCAGTCGGTGGAGAGATGGCTCACCGGTTGGGAGCACTTCTGCTCTTGCAGAAGCCCTGAGTTCAGTTTCTAGTATCTATGTTGGGCTACTCATCAGTATCTGTAACCCCATCTCCAGGGGATCAAACATGCTCTTCTGTACTCCACGACATGCCCCCCATAAGCACCATACAGAGAAATAAAAACAAGTCTCCCCAAATCCCCCCCAAAATCTATTTTCCTTATTTTGTTTCCTCCAGTTCTTTGTTTGTATTTTTGTTTGTTTTTTGAGACAGGGTTTCTCTATATACCCCTGGCTGTCCTAGAACTTAAAATAGATTAGGTTGGCCTTGAATTTACGGAGTTCCGCCTGCCTCTGCCTGCCTAGTACAGGGATTAAAAGTGCACCACCATGCCCAGCTACCTACTTTCTTAACTAAGCATGGTGTGAAGCTTACTATTACTGTTTTTTTTTTAAAGATTTATTTATTATGTATACAGTATTCTGCCTGCGTGCATGCCTTCAGGCCAGAAGAGGGCACCCAATCTCATTACAGATGGTTGTGAGCCACCATATGGTTGCTGGGAATTGAATTCAGGACCTCTGGAAAAGCAGCCTGTACTCTTAACCTCTAAACTATTTCATTATTATTATTATTATTATTATTATGTTTTTCAAGACAGGGGTTCTCAGTAGTTATGGAGCCAGTCCTGGAACTCTCTCTGTAGACCAGGCTGGTCTCAAACTTACAGAGATCATGTGCCTATCTCTGCCTCCTGAGTGCTGGGATTAAAAGCATGTACCACACCTGGCTATAAATAAAAATTAAAAAAAAAGTGGAAAGCAACTGAGGAAGACATTCACCACTGACCTTTGGCCTCTATGTGCACGTGTACACAGTTATATTCACATCTGCAAGAACACTTGCACACACAAACTCAGGTACATACAACACACCACACATACAAATAACAAAAATAAAAGGAAATGAAAAGGACTAGGGTTACAGCTCTGGGAGAGAATGCTTGCCTACATGTGTCATGTCCATATTCAATATCAGTGCCATAAAACAAAAACCAAGAATACATCAAGCATGGCATCTTGTATTTGTAACCCAGCACTTGGGATGCTGAAGCAAGAGGACGGCTGCAAGTCTGAGCCCAGCCTGAGCTAGGTAGGGGGTTCTAGACCAACCTGGGATACATGATAAGATCCTTTTTCTTTTTCTTTTATTTTTTAAATGTTTATTTATTATGTATATAGTGTTCTGTCTGCATGTATCTTTGCAGGCCAGAAGAGGGTGCCAGATCTCATTACAGGTGGTGGTGAGTAACCTTGTGGTTGCTGGGAATTGAACTCAGGACCTCTGGAAGAGCAGTCAGTGCTCTTAACCACTGAGCCATCTCTCCAGCCTGACAAGATCCTTTTTCAAGCTGGGCAGTGGTGGTGCACGCCTTTAATCCCTGCACTCAGGAGGCAGAAGTGGGTGGACCTCTGTGAGTTCGAGGCCAGCCTCAAACAAATTGAGTTCCAGGATATCTAGGGCTGTCACGAGAAACCCCATGTTGAAAAACCAAAACAAATAAGCAAAAAACAAAACAAGAAAAAGATCCTAATTTGTATATATATATATATATATATATACACACACACATTTAAAAAATGAAAATGAAGATTATAAGGGTCTGTCCTGTCCCTTTAAGAGACAAGCCCTGCCCTCTCCCAACCCCTCCCCTTCTCCCTAAGGAAGTGGACATCCTACCTCCTCCAACCTGAGCTCTCTCCCCCCCCAAAGAGGTAGCTTCTCTTCTCCTCTCCTCCCCCACTCTGTTTCTCTTTCTCTCTTTCTGCCTCTCTCTCCTTGTCCCCCTTCTCCCTCTTTCTCCCCTTTCCCCTTCCCTTCCATAACCCACTAAATAAATATCCAACCTCACTCTGCATGGCATGCCTATCTGTTTCTGTCTTTCACCCACTGAGGCTACTCGTGGGACTGTGGGACTGGCTGACCCACCGAGCACTGCCGCCCCTCGGGGAACAGCATCGTTCTATTTTTACCATTTACAAAGATGTATGCCAATAATAAGGTACTTGGCAGGCAGAGGCAGGTGTGTCTTAACTTCTAGCCTAACTGGACCACACAGAACGTTCCAAGTCAGCCTGGGCTGTATTGCAAGACTCTGCTTCAAAAATAAAATAAAACTGGAGCTGGAGAGATGGCTCAGTGGTTAAGAGCATTTACTGTTCTTGCAGAGGACCCAGGTACAGTTCCCAGTAGTCGCATCAGGCAGTTCACAGCCACCTGTGAATACAGTTCCAGGATCCAATGCCTTCTGTCCTGTACAGGCATCTGCATGTACAAGGTATACATAAACTAATGCAGGCAAAACATGCATACATATAAAACTACCATTATGTGGGTTCCAGAGATCAAATTCAGGCCATCAGGTTTGTGTGGCCAGCACTTTCCCCAAGGAGCCTTCTTGCCAGCCCTCCACCACATTTCATTATTTTTATTTTTTGTTGTTTGTTTTGTTTTGTTTGTTTTTCAAGACAGGGTTTCTCTGTCTAGCTTTGGAGCCTGTCCTGGAACTTGCTCTGTAGACCAGGCTGGTCTCCATTATTTTTATTTTTTATGAAACCTTTAATCCCAGCACTCGGGAGGTAGAGGCAGGTGGATCTCTGAGTTCTGAGGCCAGCCTGGTCTACAAGAGCTAGTTCCAGGACAGGTAGGGCTGTTACACAGGGAAATTCTGTCTCGAAAAACCAAAAAAAAAAAAAAAAGAAAAAGAAAAAAGATTTTATTTTATAAAAATAAATAAGTGCCTTTTAAAAGCCCCCACTGTGTGTGGTAAATACCACTAGTATCCCTGCTATGTTGTTGAGACAACCGGAGCCCACAAACACAAAGTGGTAATGCTAGGACTTACTCCAACACTGAGGGAAGTCCTCTTTGCTTCACTAAATGCTTTCCCACCAAAACATACGTGAGCCTGGATCTCAGAGCCAGTGCTGAAGCTAGAGGTATTGACTGGCTTAATGAATGGAGAGCTGTGGCACTCCACGCTACTACAGTAATTGTAGTACACACACTAATATAGGAAAATATTCAGAATACTCATTGCACCTATGTTTACTAGGCAATAGGAAATTTCTGTCAGCTTCAATTCCTGGCACTAGAACTTAGGGAGTAAATCCATGACCTCTTCAAGGATGCTAATTTTCTTTCTTTCTTCTTTTATTTATTTATTTAATTTATGCTATGTGCATTGGTGTAAAGGTATCAGATCCCCCTGAAATTGGAATTACAGACAGTGGGTGATGGAAATTGAACTCAAGTGCTCTAGGAGAACAGCCAGTTCTCTTAATCACTGAGCCATCTCTCCAGCACCCAGGATGCTAATTTTCAACTGACAAATATTAACAGGCACTAACAATGAATGACAAGCAGCATCCACCTCTACGCAGAGTTTAGTTCAATTGACTATTCACTGAGAGACATTTTCTCCCATGCTGACACACACCCTGAACCACTAAGGACTGGCAATACACTGTTCTGTGATCAACTGCTCTCAGATACACTATTGTAAGCCGTGAAGCTAACTGAAGAGATAAGACGAATACCTCGGTTTGCAGGGTGAAGAGCGAAGTCCACGGTGCACGAAAGCTTTCATAGATCACACCATCCTCTGCAGAAGCGGCATTTGTTGTAGGACAGCTTTCACAGACCACACATTCCTCATCTTCCTCTGCCAGAGTGTCGTAGGTTGCACAGGTCTCCATCTTGCATGCTCCATATTCTATTGCTTCATCCATTTCTGCTTCAATCATTTTTGCTTCCAATGAAGCAGGCAAAACCATGTCTTGAAAATCCAGGCCTTCGAAGCCATCTGATGACGCAGCGCTGGCAGAACGATTTAAGGAGAGAGCCAATTCACCTGAATCCATTTTGGTACCTGCGATTCTGTCATCAGGTCCCCGAGGGAGGGAGGCACTTTGAAAAGGAAGTGAAGAGGGCTGGGGATGCTCAGAGCTAAGAACTTTGGAGAGAGGAGGAAGGCGAAGAATTGCTGTAGACTTTAGATAAGGTGCCTGGAGGCCTTTGGAAGAGAAGCCGGGGATGTCGGGGCTTTGGGAAACTTTCACTAGATCAAAATCCTTTGAACTTGAGAAACTACCTGAGAAAGCTGTAACATTGTCAAGGGCCGAGAAGAGATGCCCGGGAGAAGACCCTGAGTCATGGAAGATGTTGGTACCTCCTACAGGCTTAGGGCTTTGGCCAAGCACAGCTGAGTTAAATGGAATGAATTGTCTGTGAGGAGGAGGAAAATGGCTGCCAAAAAGGAGAGGGGCAGGGGGAGGAAGACAGGAGACACCAGCGGGAGGGGGAGGAGGAAGGTGGGTTCCACCAGGAAGAGGGGGAGCAGGAGGAAGACAGGGGGCACCAGGGGGAGGGGGAGCAGGAGGAAGAGCACTAGGAATGTGGCTGGGAGAAGAGAACAAAGCAGACTGGGAGCTGCAGAGAGAAAGGAAAGGGACCGGATCTGCAGGAGCAGAAGACTCCTTGGAAGCAGCCGCGTGTGTTGGTTTAGCCGACAACAGTCTTTTTTTAAGTCCACCCTCTCTTTTCATTGACGCCACACGATTCACACCCAATGGACGGTACACATCTTTCGATTGTGAGTGGACATTGAGAGACTCTGCTGCTGCACGTGACTGTGGCTCTGGGGCCACACATTCAAAATCTTCAAGAACTTCTTGAAAACTCGTCTTTAGCTTTTTTTGGCGTGTTTTAGTCAAATGTTGCCGGCGCTGTTTCTCCTTCCCTTCAGAGGAGACTGAGAAGGGCTGCCCACGTGGCAGAGTTGTGCACGTGAAGAGAAAGCAGAACAAAATAAATTAGCAAACATTCTCCCAGGTGGCTGGATGACTGGGTTGTTAGGGAACCCTCAACCCCTAAATCAACTCTGACATCTATCTGAGCAGGTCCAGGGAGAAGGGCCTTTAGTCTGGTGTGGTGTGGTGGCTCACACCTGGACCAGACAGGAAGAACTTGAATTTCAAGGCCAGCCTGGGCAATTTAGTGAGACACCATTTCAAAATAAAAAATTAATCGGGCAATTAATTTTTAGAGCTCACACCTCTAATCCCAGCACTGGGGAGACAAAGGCAGGTGGATCTCGAAGTTCAAGGCCAGCCTGGTCTACAGATGAGTTCCAGGACAATCAGGACTACACAGAGAAACCCTGTCTCAATAAACAAAACAAAACAAAAGTTAAAAGAGGACTGGGGATAGGATGGGCAGTGGTGGTGCAGACCTTTAATCCCAGCATTTGGGAGGCAGAAGCAGAGGCAGGTGGATCTCTGAGGTCAGCCTGGTCTACAAGAGCTAGTTCCAGGACAGGCTCCAAAGCTACAGAGAAACCCTGTTTTGAAAAACAAAAAACAAAACAAACAAAACTTAAAACAAAAACAAAACGGAAAAGAGGACGGGGATAATGCTCAGTGGTGGGGTGTTTTCCTAGCTCAAGCAAACCAGATTCTGAGTTCATTCATAAACACCACCAAAGGAACAAGAAAAAAAAAACAATATGTGGGCTGGTGAGATGGCTTGACAGCCAGAGACACTTGTGGCCAAGCCTAAACTCAATCTCAGAGACACACATGATAGAAGGAGAGAACCAGTTTGCCCAAGGTATCCTCAGACCTCCATTCATCAGTCCACTGTTCCCTCCCGCAGCATGCCAATAAACAAACAAACAAATAAACATTATAAAAAGATCATAATGCTTATCTGGTTTCCCATTTATTTATTTCTGATCAACTGTCCTACCACTCATCTATATCCAAGGCCTAAATGTATTTAGTGTTTGGTTGGAAGTGGCACCCCAGCCCCCTGGCATTCATATATACAAGGAGTCTGAAATGTTTGGCTGGGGGGTCAAAGTCCCCTCCTCTGGGAGTGGCCACAGTCCAGACTCCACCTCCAAGGAAGCCCGCCAAACGGTGAGCCCTCCCTAAGGAGAGTCAGTGGTCTTTTGGTTCTCTGTTCCCCTCTCTGTTTTCCTGGGTGGGGGCAGGGAGGGAACACGACATTCATTACACCTGGTCTTCTAATTCGGTCTGATTTGGGATAGTCTGGATTATTTCGTCGGCAGAGGCTTACCGGGCCGAAGGAAAAAAACCTTAATATTTAGTTATTTTTACTTTTTTCAGGCTCGGTCTTACGATGCAGCCCAGGTTGGCCTTCAACTCATGTCAATCCTCTGACTTCAGCCTTCTGTGGTGAGATTACAGGTGTGAGCCACCACACCACTTCTGGCTAAAAGTTTTATAATAAGCGAATACACTAAGACCAAGGGTAAAAGGCAAAACTTTTAGAAGATTTGAAGACTACCAGAGCCATGGGTACTGGCCAGAGGAAAGGAAAGACAGGGTAAGTAGTAGTCTGGGATCCTACATTCCCAACTCTCATTTGTAATAATGTACTTGGCAGGTGAGTTCCTTCACCTGCATGTGACATGCGTGTGTCCACACAGGCACGCATACACACATGCACGCGTGTGTATACACACACACATACACACACACACACACACCTCAGAACCTCTTCCATACCCATTCCCACCTACATTGGCCTATACACACCCCTTTATGGGTAACAGAAAGTTTCTCCTTCACTAACAATCAAATTTAGATACCTTCTGTTCAAAATATTCCTTAATGTATCTGGATAAGAGACCAGAAAGGTTAATCTGGCCTGAACTGGTTTTAGCTATATGGGCGGTAAGGCAAACAGTATCGTCAAAGTGAACTTGTAGGGAGAACCCTCAATTCACTAACTTATGCCTATGCACAACTGGACTGGTTTATGATTAAAATCAGAAGGGATATGTGCAGTAGGAAAATGATTAGATGACCTAATCTACCAAATAAAATAGAGAATTACCTAAAATAGCAACCAAATCCCCTTTTCTCTGGAAGAATGCCCCAGATAATAATTTGGGCCCTTAAGCATCTCTGCTTATGTGAACTGCTATTCTGCAAAGTGTATTCTGACCTACTCTATTGCTCTGCCTGTTCGGATTTATTTATTTATTTATTATTTTGAGGTAGGCTCTCACCCTGTAGCCCTGACCAGCTTGCAACTTGCTACATAGACCAGGCTGGACTCAAACTCACAGAGATCTGCCTGTCTCTGCCTCCTGAGTGCTGGGATTAAAGGTGTCCAATCACTATGCCTGACTATATTGCTCTAGTTTAAACACAAGCTACTGTGAAGCTGCCCTTCCAGAGGACCCAGCACCTACCTCGGGTGAGGCAAACCTGCCTAATGGAGCGCCGGCTGCAAGGTGTCTGATGTTTATTTCAGGCTCCTGCATAGAAATGCACACACATATGCGTAATTAAACCTAAAATATGTAAATAAAAATATCTTATTCACATTGCACATCTTACATAAGTCCTTATTGTCAACTCTTAAACCTGGAAACACTCTGCTTAGACCCAGATCTCTGTTAACAGCCCTATAATAGCAGCATTTGGGCTACTGAGGCAGGGGGATCTTGAGTTTGAGGCCAGCCTGGGCTACATAGGGATTTCTGGTCATCCTGAATTACACTGAGACTCTATCTCAAAGAACAACAACAAAGAGAAGGAGAAGGGGGAATTCTCATATTTTATTTAGGACTCTAGGAATAAAACCCAGGACTTCTCACAGGGAAGCCTGCTATTGATGAACTAAACTCTAGCCTCTTTGAGACAAGACATTTGAAATTTTGTGTCATTTGTTATTAGTGTGTGTGTGTATGCATACGAGTGCTATGTGCACATGTGGGAGCAGGAGGACATTTGGGAATTGGCTCTCTCTTTCTACTGTGGATTCTGAAGATCAAATCAAGGTGGTCCGGTTTACAAGCCAAGCACTTTCACCTGATGAGCCACCTTGCAGGCCCATGAGACATTGTCTTACTCTGTAGCCCAGACTGACATTGCTAGGATTAAGGCATTATGCTGGTCCCTGTCACCTAGCGGGAGGAACCCAGGCATACCGGAGCCAGCCCAGGGTTCTATGGCTGCTGTGCTCCGCCCACTCCAGCTCTCTTCTGAAGAGGCAAGAAGGTCTTTACCCCTCTCTCTCCCTCCTCCCCCTCCCTCCTTCTCCCTTTCCTTCTCTCCCCTCCTTTTTACCTTTCTCTCAATAAACTCCACACTCAAGCTCTGACTGCATGGCGTATTTGTCTCCTGCCAAGGTTGTAATCATAACAGACATAAAGCCCAATAGATCAGCCTAGCTGGTCTGGAATTTGCCATGATCTTCTTGCCTTAATCTCCTGAGTTAGGATTACAGACACGAGCCTGTATCCTTAGTGCTGTGGTTTGAACATGAAATGCCTCCCACAGAATCATGTGTCTGAACTCCTATGGTCCCCAGTTGTGGTTTAGAACTTTAAGACAATTCTGAAGCCATTTCTGACCATTCTGAGCCCTCTCAGTCTCAGCAGTAATGCTCCCCCCTTCCCCCCTGGGAACCAAGGACCTAACAGCTACACATGCACGTGTGTTCTCCAGAAATTGGGGCAAGATAACCTTTAAGATGTTGACTCAGTTCCTGAACAATTACCCACACCTGTATGTTTTGACTCAGTCCCTGGGAAACGGGGTCAAAGTGACCTCTTACCTCATCTGATCTGGCAACCTGCTCTCCAGCCAATTATTGGTAGTAGCCCTTTTAAATAAGCCAATCATAATAGTCAAAGAACAACCCCCACACACCCCCTTGTTTCTATGGCTTTTTCCTTTAAAAGTAGCCTGTACTAACTAACTATTTGGAGTCTCTCGGCTTCCGGAATGCTGGGGACCCTGTCATGACAGAATTAATAAAATCCTCATGCTTTTACATCAGCTGTGGTGTAAGAGGTGGTCTCTGGGGGCAACTCCTCCTCGGTGTTTGGACTCTAGAGTCCAACAGTGGCACTTGGATCATGGGATCATGGGATTTTATGAAGTGGAGCCTTGGTGGAGGTGGTGTGGCACTAGGGTGGGCCTTGAGGGTTTATGGACATTTCCCATTCTCTTTCAGCTTCCAGACTGCTAATGCAGTATGTGAGGCCATCCCCATGCCCCATGCCTTCCCTACCACAATGAACTGTGTGTCCTCTGGAACTGTGAACCAAAATAAACTCTCTCTCCCTTAAGCTGTGTTTGTCAAGGTATTTTATCACAACAGAATGAGACAGGGTCTCACCATGTAGCCCAGGATGGTCTGGAACTCACTATGTAGACCATAAAGGCCCCAAACTCAGCAAACTGCATGCTTCTGTCTCCCAAGTGCTAGGATTAAAGGCATTGTACCACCATGTATGGCTTTTAATTTTTTTGTATTGTGTTTTGTTTTTTTGAAACATTCTCACTAAGTTGCCCAGGCTGGCCTTTAACTTGCTCTGTAGCCGAGGCTGGCCACAAACTTGTTGTGATATTCCTCTTCAGTAGTAGGGATTATATGCCTGGGCCATCATGCCTGCTGAGAAACTGGAGTATTAAGAAAGATGAAGTTAGCTGGGCAGTGGTGGCACACTCCTTTAATCCCAGCACTAGGGAGGCAGATGCAGGCGGATCTCTGTGAGTTCGAGGCCAGCCTGGTCTACAAGAGCTAGGTCCAGGGAAGGCTCCAGGACACAGAGAAACCTTGTCTCGAAAAACCAAAAAAAGAAAGAAAGAAAAAAAGATGAAATTGATGGACTAGACTTGGGACAAAGTTTCTCTGTAGCTTTGGAGCCTGTCCTGGAACTTGTTCTGTAGATCAGACTGGCCTCGAACTCACAGAGATCCTCACAGAGATTCTCCTGCCTCTGCCTCCTGAGTGCTGGGTTTAAAGGTGTGAGCCACCACTGACTGGCAGACTTCTCATATATTAAAGCCTTTGGTAACATTGTAATAATTAGAATGTTATTGCAGAGTAGACAACACAGTCCCAGCTACTAAAGCATAGGACCTTAATCAAGACTGAAAGTGGCATTTTGAGTCAAGTGCTTGGGAGATAAGGTTGGCTTTACACTTTTATCTTACACCAGAGGAAATTTCAATGAGATGGAAATTAAAATGTAAACACAGAACTAATGATGTGAGGGAGGAAGCTAAGTGGTTAGGGGCCAGCCAGCCTAGCACGCAGGGCAGCCTGGTCACACATATGGGGTCCAGACTGCACAGCTACCATGGCAGATTAATAGAGACCAGTCAAGGGAGTAGGCCTGAGTTTCTATTTATTGGCAGACAGCACCTGATTCCAGGAAAAGCTGAAACTGATACCACCCAGGAATGGGACAGCGTCTAAGGAGAAGTAACTGAAATTCCAACTATCCCCGTAGATAAAATGTCCTTGGACACCTATTTCCACCCCAGAACCTCTGAACGTTAAAAACCCTACCTTGCCTGGGTCCAAGCCCCAGCTTGAATGAATAAAGGCTCTTGGCTTTTACAGACAGGTTCGGACTCCTTGGTGATTTGGGGGGACTCCTTGATCTGGGCATGACACATTCACTGATAAACCTGTCAACCTGACTTCAATCCCTGGAAGCCATGGGGTGGCAAGAGAGACCTGATTCCCCCAAGTGTTGTTCTCTGACCTCTATATGCAGGCCCTGGCGTGTGCGCGTGCGCGCGCACACACACACACACACACACACACACACACA
>JAQHUG010000690.1:71513-82117 GCA_028555095.1 Dicrostonyx torquatus | reverse complement strand
TGAGTGCTGGGATTAAAGGCGTGTGCCACCACCACCCGGCTCAGAATACTTGATACAGATAGCAGCCTGAAGAGTTAGGCTGTAGATCATTGTAGAGCGTTTGCCTGGCACGCACAAGGCACTGGGTTCAGTCCCCAGTACTGAACAAACTAGATGTGCCAGAACACATTGGTAATGCCACACTTGGGAGGCAAAGGTAGGAGGATCGGAGTTCAAAGTCTGCCTCTGTTACTTTGAGAGTTCATAGCCAGCCTGGGCTATGTGAGACCCTGCCACAAAACGAAACACATCAGCCTAGACAGGCATGGTGGCACATGCCTGTAATCTCAGCGTTCGACAGTCTGAGGGGACAGGGTCACAAGTTCCAGCCAGCCTGGTCTTCATAGTAATTTCTTGGCTGGCTTGGGCTATTGAGTGAGACCTTGTCATAAGACAAAACAATTGATACAAAGGGAACATATAATGAGCAGGGGCATGGAGAGTTGTGGGAGCAGCAAGAGCTGCTTTTAGTCACCAATAGCCATAGAGCACCTTCAGAGGCTACGAAACCACAGGAATGGAAAGCTGGGAAGGTATGTGGATGTCCTGGACCTCAGAAAACAGGGGCTTCTTGTTGTCAGAGCTCACTTGTGAGGACAACACAGCGGTCTATGTATCACTTCACTACTCCCCTGCCTCAGAACAGGGGCACCTGGTGTCCTAGGGTGGGAGCTGTGCAGGAAGAACCCAGGAGCTTCAGGGCAAGACAATGGTTGGGGCCCTTCACAAACAGCAGGAGCCCCCCTTACACAGATGCTAACTACAATTGGCAAGAGTGATCCCAACAATCTGTGGAAAGACTGACTCCAGGGTTTCAGTGCATATGGAGGAAACCTATAGCACAGAGAGGGAGAAGGCAGGGGTGAGGCAGGGGTAGTCCCAAGTGCAGGCATAGCCAAGCATGCCCAACCAGCCTCAGGGAGCTGGGCCAAGCCGCTAAGGACAAGCTAGTCACATGAACTCTTATGCAAAATAATAGTCCCATGAGGTAGATATTTCATTTTCACCTTCATTTTACAAATGAAACAGCCTGCCCAAGGTCCCTGCAGTTGTGAGACCCTGGCAGCATGGTCCTAAGCCAAGAGCTCGATTCTTCTGCAACATATAGATTTCATATACTCATATCAACTTCCAAACTTGCAAAACCCCCAGACAGGCCAACTAATGACTTGTCCGCTAGCTGCCTCTGCCACCGTGGTGACCAGACCCCCGAGACTTACCCGACAGCACAGGTGAACAGCCTGGTGTGATGGATGTTTCTTTTCACAAGCTGCAGTGTCAGGCTTTCACTCTGGAGGTGCCCATCAGATATGAGGAGAATGTTCCGTAACCCTTCAGAAGGGTACAGTAAACTTAAATAGCGGAGAACTTTCCAGAAGTCTGTGTTCCCCATGGCAGATGCTGCGGACTGCAGGGGAGGAAGCGTCACAGCTTAAGGCACATTCATCATTAACTGTGGGGCGGACGTGGCAACCACTACACTCTGGATGCTATGACAAATTGAGGCTTCTTCCAGCCCCCCTGTGAGGATTCACGCCAAACACAGGGGGTGCTGAAGGAAGGAAAAGCACATGTCTGGTTCTGGCAAATGTCCAAGGAGAAACTGGTCCCGAACAGAAATCCTTTACAGCTTGGATAGACATTTTTTGTTTTTGTTTTTTTGTTGTTCGAGACAGGGTTTCTCTGCAGCTTCGGAGCCTGTTCTGGAACTCACTTTGTATATCAGGTTGGCCTCGAACTCACAGAGATCCGCCTGCCTCTGCCTCCTGAGTGCTGGGATTAAAGGTGTGCGCCACCACCGCCCGACTTTGGATAGATTTTGAGCTATAGCATTCCATATATGCTGTCACCTGGAAATCTCTTACAGGTCCCAGATCCAAGTACTTTGAGCAATTAAACATTTACAGAGACAGAAACTACAAGCTTGGCTGTTTTGGACAAATGGGAGATTTACACAGTAAAAATATTGTCCCAGTTAATCTGAATCAGAGCAGTGTTGCTCTTCTTGGGTAGTTGTTAACCCGGGTCCTCCTGCCTGTCTGGCAGTCTTGTGAACAAAACTTAACAGAAACCTACCCTTGGCAACCCTCGGCCCTTACATCAGAGGTCAGCTCTACTTCTCTTTTCTTTCTGTAGTTCCTAGTTACTGCATTACTATCTCCCAGTCATATTTGAGGCAGTGCTCCTTTGGCTAAATTCTACTTTTGCATAACTTTGTATTTCCTAAGCAAGTTTACTGGTAAATCCTTTATAAGATCAGTTTATTACTTCCAACCTCCCCATCATGGCCATCTGTATGCTGTCATTAATTCCTCATTCACTGAAGTGAGCAGGTCAGAACCTGGAGACACAGTGTCATACAAAAATTATACACGCGTGGAACAAAGATACTTATATACCTTCAGTTTATTCCATGCCCCACAGAAACTACAGTATGACCACTGAACATCCAAAAGCTAGTTTTCAAAGGACTGAGCATCTGTGCGAAGGAACATGCTGTCAACGTACCCTTGACCTTGCTCATTTTAAAACAGCGGGCAGAAGAAAAACTTCCAAAATGCTTATGGAGCCACACTGGGCAGTAGGAATGTAGGCAGTTTCTCTTCCTGGTTGTTTAATTTTTTCATTATTACTATTTTATATTTTATTATTTTAATTGGATGTTCTGCCTGCACGTATGTCTATATACTATATGCATTTCTGAAGCTGGAAGAGGGCATACAATAACCCTGGAACTGGAATTACAGATGACTGTAAGCTGCTACAGTGGGTGCTTGGAATCAAACCTGGATCCTTTGGAAGAGCAGTCAGTGCTCTTAACCACTGAGTCACCTCTCCAGCCTCTGATATTTTCTGATTTGTGTGTGGGGTGTGGGGCTCACGGGTGCCATGGTGCACATGTAGAGGTCACACAGCAACTTGTGTAGGGCCAACCCTTCTAACACGTGGGTCCCAGGGTGGACCTCATCCACTGTCTTTACCCACTCTGCATCCCACCAGCCCTTTCTTAGGTTTTTTTTTTTGTTTGTTTTTGCTTTTGTTTTTTGTTTTGGAG
This sequence comes from Dicrostonyx torquatus, assembly GCA_028555095.1. Lineage (NCBI taxonomy): Eukaryota > Metazoa > Chordata > Mammalia > Rodentia > Cricetidae > Dicrostonyx > Dicrostonyx torquatus. The sequence goes on along the minus strand of JAQHUG010000690.1, from coordinate 79,023 downwards.
ACAGGCACAGCTCAGGCTGGCCTCAAGCTTACTAGGTAGCTACCTCCTTGTTCTGAACTCCTGATCTTCCTGCCTCTGGCTGTCGAGTGCTGGGATTACAAGTTTGACTTTTCTCTTTTCACTCTTGCTAAATTCCCATTAAAGAAAGGTCATGCCATCCTCACTGTCACTGTCACTATCACTATCACCATCAGCCACTGCTGTGGAATGGATAACTGACATCTCCAAGCCCACAAAGGTTTTATCTGCTTGTGGTGCTATTGGGAGTTGGTGGAACCTAGTGTACAAGGATTCAGATTGGGGTGCATACCCTTAAAGAAGGCGATACTGGGACCTGGCCCCTGCCTTTCTTTGCTCCTGGGCCCTCAGGTGAATGAACTTCCTCCCTCTGCTGTAGTAAGCTGTGCTGCCAAAGAACCAAAGCCAGAAGGCCAAGCAAGTACAGACTGAAACATCTACAAGTGTGAACTAAAGAAACCTCCCTCCTTATAAATTGGTTTATCGCATGCATATATAGAGAAAGCTAACTCACATCCACCAATGTGCAAACATCCCAGGATTAAGTCCTGGATAGAATCACTCAAGCTTCACAAAGACTCAGGAGGGGAAGACAGTTCTTACCATAATGAACTCTGTGGCCACATTATTGTTTGTAATGTACTTAGGATATGAAAATAGCTCCTTGTAGCCTGTGTAATAAGAAGGTATGATATGTTACCATTAAACACTCACCAGACTGACCACTAATAAACATCAATGCTACTTTATACCACTGCTTCTACCATAAAGAACATTAGATGTTTACACGTATGTTTCCTTTTCAGAGAACTATGTACAAACACTTGAACGTACACTCATGTTTCAAGCATATTTTATAAGCTGTACTATCTAAAATGTTCTGAGTCAAGCTCTGTGCAGAGATCTCTGCATCATCCATGCAAGTAAAATGTGGGACACTTCAGTGGCATGGGCAGTTCAGCCCTGACAGGGCGGAGTCTCCAGCAAAGTGCTCGCCATCCCTCTATGATCCACGTTCCTGGCAGAACAACCCTAGCTTCATTGTGAAAAAATCTAGATTGATGGCAAGATGAGACTCAACAGGACAGGACTGTGCCCTGATCCTACTCCATGCTTCTTCTCCTTCCTTTATCTCTGAGATGCCTCATCCATCTATCTATCTGTCTGTCTGTCTGTCTGTCTGTCCGTCCGTCCGTCCGTCCATCCGCCCGCCCTCCCATCCATCCATCCATCCATCCATCCATCCATCCATCCATCCATCCATCCATCCATCCATTTGAGACAGGGTCTTGCTCTGTAGCTCAGGCTAGCCTGGAATTCGCAATGTGCCTTGAACTCTTGTCAGTCCTACTGCCTCAGTCTGGAGTGCTGAGGGTTACAGGAATAAGCCACCATGCCCAGCTCAAAGGCACTTTAACCATATCCAACTCGGATGTCATGGCCAAATAACTGTGGTTCAAGCCATCTTAAATAATTCCTATTTGGTGGTTAAGCCATTAAACTGACCCGTGGATTTGAGCCACCATTCCTAGCTCTGCCCTGTCATATTGTTGAGTTGTCCCTGCTCTCCTTCCTGGAAGGTGACACTGACCTAGTAACATTACTGGCCTGGTGCTGCCTGAGCCCATTTCTAACATAGTATCTATGAGTGTCCTGGCTGCAAATGTTGGTCCTGACTCTTTGAGCCTTCCTATTAAATAAACCGAGGTTCCTGTGGTTTGTTTAGTTGATTACATTGGTGACATTTGTGTGGTACTCACTATATAGCAAAGCTTAAAATCCTTGGCGTATGTTAGCTCCATCCTTACAAGACTTTTTCCCCATCATGCAGATGAGGAAAAAAAAAAAAAGTGACTACTGAGCTTATGAACAGGAGAGAGTGATGGGATCTTCACCAAACGCAATGACTTCAGTGTTCTGGGCTTTGGCTTCATGCTAAGCTGTCTCCCACTGCCCAGATGAGGCCACCAGGCCCCAACAGTCTGCACATGTTCATGTTAAAGAAGAGATACATGAAGGGCTGGGGACAGTGCACCAACCTGTGCCAAATTGCATAATGTTCACTTTTTGCTCCTCACCCACCAGAGACAGAGCGTACAGGGCAACTTGCTTGGCTTGCATGAATGTCACACCCTCCATGGAATTGGAACAGTCAAGACAAATAATCACTTCATTCTTTGCACGGAGGTCAGGAAGGGTGGCCGCCAGATCTGGTTGAAAGACAAGCATGCAAGCCTAGAAGGAGAAAAAGACACTGGGTCAGAGGTTCTTGGAACTTAAATGGGGAACACCTATAATCTGAAAAGCTTCTAGGAACTGTGAGATGGGTCCTCAGCAGGTAAAAATGCCTTTTGTTCAAGCCTGGTGACCTGAATTCAACCCAGAAGCCACCGGGAAATAGAGAACATGCTCAAAGCTTTCTTCTGCCCTGTATAGGCTTTCCGTGGCACATGTTTACAACAAACACATACATACATAACACACACATGCATGCACACAAGTGCACACATACATGCATTTAAGAGAAGAAAACCTTTTAGTAAACTAACACTACCAAAATAAAACAGATACCATTTCTCTTTTATTCTTTTGAGGTAGGGTCTCCGTCGTGTAACAAAAGCTAGCTAGCCTAACACTGGTATATAGTCAAGGGTGACCTTGAACTTTTAAGAGTCTCCTGCCTATTCATCCAAAACCACTAAAACTACAGGTATAGCCGGGCGGTGGTGGCACACGCCTTTAATCCCAGCACTTGGGAGGCAGAGGCAGGCGGATCTTTGTGAGTTCGAGACCAGCCTGGTCTACAAGAGCTAGTTCCAGGACAGTCTCCAAACCACAGAGAAACCCTGTCTCGAAAAACAAAACAAACAAACAAACAAAACAAACTACAGGTATATATCACCACTCCCAGCTATTATTTTTCCAGTAATAAAATGACCTACAAGTGTTGGGGGGCGGATAGTATCCCAGGCATTCAAATAAAAATCAGAGTGTTAAAGACGGAGATGTAAACATACAGGACAAAAACACCCGAGAAACCAAGAGTCCACACTGGGGTCTGGGATGCAGCTCACTGGTAGAGACTTGGCTGAGTACACACAAAGTCTGATCTCTAGCACTGCATAAAACGGATGTGGTAGTTCCCTATAATTCCTACCCATGGGCAGTAGAGGCAGGGGGATTTGAAGTTTTTTGGTTTTTTTTTTTGTTTTGTTTTTTTTTTCGAGACAAGGTTTCTCCGTAGCTTTGGAGCCTGTCCTGGAACTAGCTCTTGTAGACCAGGCTGGTCTCAAACTCACAGAGATCCGCCTGCCTCTGCCTCCTGAGTGCTGGGATTAAAGGTGTGTACCACCACCGCCCGGCAGGGGGTTTGAAGCTTAATGACTTTCAGGCCAGCCTGGGCTACACAATACTCTGTTGCCTCAAATATAGACTATCTAAAACAAAACAAAACAACCCTCACAGGATTTGACCTTGTACAAATAATGAATAACTACATTTCTCTCACCCACACACTATTATAAAAGAAATACAGATGTTGTAGTGATTACTAAAATATGTACACAGACCTCTTATTAATCAGTACGAAAACTAGTCCTACTATCTTTAAGCTTCAGTTTTAAGCTCTGTTTTAATTTTATTTTTTATGTGCATGGGTGTTTGTCTGCGTGATTATCTATATACCATGTGTGTATGGGTGTTTGTCTGCATGATTATCTATGTACCATGTGTGCATGTCTGCATGATTATCTATGTACCATGTGTGCATGGGTGTTTGTCTGCATGATTATCTATGTACCATGTGTGCATGGGTGTTTGCATGATTATCTATGTATCACGTGGATATGGGTGTCCCTGTAAGGAAAAACAACATGTTGGATTCCTTGGACCAGAGTTTCAGGTGGTTGTGAGCTACCACGTGGCTTCTGTGAATCAAACCTGCCTCCTCTGGAAGAGCAGCCAGAGCTCTGAACCACTGAGTCATCTCTCCAGCCCTTTAAGTTATTTTCATTAGAATTTTCCTTATTTCTAAATTACTTTGTTTATTTAATGTACATGTACATATGGGCACATGGATGTGGAAGTAAGAGGACAATTTGTGGGGACCTTTTGTGGTGACCTGTTCTTTTCTTCTGCCAAGTGAGTCTCTGAAATCAAACTCAGTCTTCAGACTTACTTCTCAGCTCTAAGGTTCAGTCTGAATTTTAATCAAAATAATAATTCTTTGTTACAAATGTACACAATTGTATTATGGCCATAAGTAATTTTATATTTACATAAAAGTATATATATATATATATTTGGTTTTTCAAGATAGAGTTTCTTTGTGCAGCTCTGGCTGTCCTAGAACTTGCTCTGTAAACTAGGCTGGCCTCGAACTCAGAGATCCACCTGCCTCTGCCTCGCGAGTGCTGGGATTAAAGGTGTGCACCATCACTGCCCAGCTAACTTTACTTATTTTTAAAAAACATTTTTATTGAATTTGTTTATTAATTTATTCATGTGTGTATGTGTTTGTATGTATGTGGTGGGTGGGCACACACATGACCCTGTATGTACCTGGAGGTCAAGAAAATTTATGGGAGTCATTTTTCTTTTTCTACCATGTGAGTTCCAAGGATCTAAACTCAGACTATCAGGCTTGAAGGCAAGCACCTTTAACTGCTGAGTCATCTCTCTGGCCTTAATTTATTTTTCTAGTATCAATTTTTTTATATTTATATATATCTGTGTGTATACACACATGTGCACGTCTACCCCCGCACATATGATATGTTCTCAGGTGGAGGTCAGAGGACAACTTACATGGGTTCCAGGTAACTGAGAATATCAGCTGTCTCTTGGTAGCTGTGCTTCCTGGCGTATAAAATGTGTCACGCAGTGAAACAGCCGTGAGACTATAGTTAGGTTGCTCCTGCTACATCAGAAGCAAAGGCGCCAGGCATTTCACGCGTACTAAGGTAGAGTCTGCATCCTTAAAAGACCCACCACCCTTGTGATTCTTACCCTTCACCCTGTGGGCTTTTCTAAAAGATCCTAGGAAGAAATGCCCTAGGGTCTGATCCACCATGACTTGGGAGGGAAAGGGTTAACTCATCCCATGAATAAACCACCCATGTTGTAAATGTTCATGAACCTTGTTGAAAATCCATGTGAAAAGGGCATGGGGCTGCTTGCCTTCCGTCTCTTGAATGTTTTCTTTGCTTAGCTTTGCTAAACTAGTTAAACTGTCTATGCCTCTAGACTGTCTTCTTTCCTTTAAGGAGACAAGGACCAAGAGCTCCTCTCACCCTGCTAACACTGGATGGGCTGGCCTATGCCTGTACTTCTAGCACTTGGGGGACCAAATCAGGAGGATCACAAGTTCAAGGACAGCCTGAGAGACAAAGAAAGTTCAAGACCAGCCTAAACTACATAGAAAGACCTTGTTTCAAAAAGCCAATTCTAAAAAAAAAAAAAAAAGCCAATTCTAACTTCAGTAGCATATTTATTCATACATTTTCCCCCAATAGATGGCATCTCCTACTTCTATTACTATCATCATCATCGTCATTATTATTACTATATTTTTGAGACAGGGTCTCATATAGCACATGCTGGTCTTAAATTTTGTATTTAAGGATAACATCAAACTCCCGATTTCTTCTTGACTATACTTCCTGAGCATTGGATTAATAGGCATGAGGAACTGTGCTTAGTTATTTCATGTATGTATGCATGTATGTATGTTTATATGTACGTATGTACGCATGTATGCATGTAGATGTTTTCTTATTATGTAGTCAAGGCACGTTTGGAACTAGTGGTAATTCTCCTGCCTTAGCTTTTCTAAAGAACTATCACATCTGGCAGTGTTTCTTCCCCTGAGTAAGAAGGAACATACCTCACTTTCTTTTTCTGGATGTTTTTCAACCCACATTCTTGGGAGATACGCATCACGCAAACCGATGTGAAGAGAAAATCCACTGCTGTCTAAGGAGCTGCCTTCCTCAGTGCTAATCACAGCTTTACAGTCTGTGCTCTGGAAAAGAAAACAAACACACACAAAGTAAAGAAAAGAATGACAACATCCTGCCCATCTGTACTGACCTGCCACCCGGTAAGTACCTGCCAACTCCATTATGAACTGCAGTAATACATTCCAGAGTTATGAATCCACTATCAGACTGGTTAAGTTCCTGAAACTCTGTACAGTCAAATCTAGTTAAGTTGGAGAAAGTTCATTCTGTCTAAAGATCACAGATCTGTATGTCTACCTGGACACAGCAGAAAGCATACCATATAATCAGAACCTGGAACGACTAAGCACAACATTCTCGAGACACCTTGGGATTACACTTTGGAGTTTGGTTTCTAGCACCTCTGTGGCGGCTCACAATTGTCTGTAACGCCAGTTCCAGGAGATCCAATGCTATTTTCTGGCCAGAGTGGGACATCAGGCACTCAGGTGGCATACATACATGCATACAGGTAGATAATCCATCACCGAAAATAAAAAAAAATTTATATAAAAAATGCCGTCACAGTACATTTATTGGCTCAATGTTAAACACTGTTTACATACGCCTATCAAAACAGGATGTCAAACGGCAACTTTCCCCTCAACCCCAGTAGTGAGGATCAAAGCCAGGGTTCACGAATGCTGGGCCAACACTACACACTGAGCCACATCCCATTCTTGTATGAAGCAGATGAATCGGGGCAAAACGGTGAAAATGGTTATTCAAAGCCCTAAGGCAACAGCAGAGAAACAGCTCGAGCATCTAAAGAGACAACTGGACGCCAATCTGTGGAGCAGCAAGGGGCACTACTGCCACTCGTGGAGGCCAGTGTCATGTTCACTATACCACATGTGTATACTTCTGATATGATAAAATTAATGGGAAACTAAAAGTTCTTCGGAAACCAAGGAAGGATCCACTGACCTTCTGCCGCAGCTCGTGTGTGTCACTGGAGATGAATTCAATCTTGTAGGGCATCTCGATGGACATAGCCAGGGAGAAGCTACCAAAAACGAAGAGGTCATATTAGCACACAATCTTAGCTCCCCACTCGTAGCTGTCTCAAAGGGTTCTTTATGCAGCACTGGGAATCAAAGCCAGGGCTTCACGCAGGCAAGCAAGCGCTCTAGCACTGAACTTCACCTCCCAGCCTTTCCAAAAATTGTAAATGAAAATTTAACCATAAAGCCAATTGAATGAGTTAATCACAGGATTCATATTTTAGGTACTAACCTTTGCTTCGTTCCTATTTCCTTTATACAGACCTTTTCCACTGTATCCTGTTAGAAGAAAAGTATGCGTGAATAATCGAATCTCCAGTAAGCTTTTAGAATACTAAGGTGATCTCAGCCAGGCACAGTTGACAACGTCAAGAGAGACAGTCTCATTTCCAAGTAGTGACACACAGTACAAGGTCAGGAGATGACACTGACTTCTGACATTCAGCTGATGTCAAGAACACCTCTGACCTTTGACCACAAAGATTTCTT
>JAQHUG010000690.1:37461-48023 GCA_028555095.1 Dicrostonyx torquatus | reverse complement strand
CCTGCCTCTGCCTCCCAAGTGCTGGGATTAAAGGCGTGCGCCACCCCGCCCAGCTCAAATAAACTTCTTTGTAAAGTTCTTAGCCTCATGTATCTTGTGACAGCAACAGAGAGCATACTAGGATGCTGGGCAACTGGCAATTCAGGTTCCTTTCCCCACTGGGGTTCCTCATCGCTCACTGCATATACTCCTGCTGGAGGCCCCCACTCCTACCACTCTTCTCCCATTTTATTCTTCCTCTTGTCTTTTCCTCTACTCTGTAAGATGTAGGCCCAACAGTTAAACACATGCAGTAAGAGTTAAGGATCCTGGAGTCATAGCCCCGACTGCAGTGAAATCTTTCAAAGGCGTGAGTTTGTTGCTGGGATATACAACACATCTTCCAGGGTTCATATCTTTCTTTAAGTTTACGTTTTTTCTTAGCTTCCCTTCTCTGCCAGGTTTGTTGCTGTTTTGTTTTTTACTTAAGACATTATTTCCTGGTGGCCGGAGAAATGGCTCAGTGGTTAAGAGCATTGCCTGCTCTTCCAAAGGTCCTGAGTTCAGCTCCCGGCAACCACATGGTGGCTCATAACCATCTGTAATGAGATCTGGTGCCCTCTTCTGCCTGCAGACATACACAAGACAGAATATTGTATACATAATAAATAAATAAATATTTTTTTAAAAAAAGACATTATTTCCTTCTTTGAGACAGGCCTTCATGAAACCACTGCTGGCTTCAAATCCACTATGCAGTTCTGAATGAATGAACTTCGGATCTTCTCAATTCAACCTTGGATTATAAACGTGAGACAACATACCTGACAAAATGGCAGTGGCACACACCTTTAATGCAGCACTCAGGAGGCAGAGGCAGGTGGATCTCTGAGTTCAAGGTCAGCCTGGTCTACTGAGTGAGTTCCAGAATAGCCAGGGCTACACAGGGAAACCCTGTCTCAAAAACAAAAACAAACAAAAAACAAATGAAGGCAAAAGTAGAGAGCTGAGTCAGTGGTTAAGTGCGATGGCTCCCCTTCCAGAGGGCCTGGGTTTGGTTCTCAGCGCCTACAGGTCATCTGTGACTCCAGTTCCATGGGACTTGATGCCTTCTTCTGGCCTCTGTGTTATGAACACAGAGCAAACTGGGACATTTAGGAGGTCCCATGGCGTGTGAAAGACAAATACACCATCAGGCAGGACTTACATGGAAAGTTTATTGGAGGAAGAGAGGGGAGAGAGAGTGAGAGAGAGAGACAGAGAAAGAGAGAGAGCTGCCTCCTCAGAGAAGCAGGAGTAAGTGGGGCTTGTCTCTTAAAGGGACAGGGTACTATCTGCCATGCTCAGCACTGTGCCATGCCACGTTCCCAAGGGGCAAGGCTAAGGTGTGCCTGGATGCTAACACTGGTCAGTACATGTAGTATACAGATAGGCACACAGGCAAAACATTCATACACATAAAATAACTAAAAATACATATTCAAATTACTGAGATGGTGGCACATGCCTTTAGTGATCAGGACCCAGAGGCTGATAAATCTGTGCGTTTAAGGCCAGCCTGATCTACATAATAAGTTCTAAGCCAGACAGACTTACATGATAAGGCTCTGCTTTAAAAAAAAAAAATCAGTTGGGTATGGTGGTTCCCGTCTAAAATCTCAGCACTGAGAAGGCTGTGAAGCAGGGGTTTGAGTTTGATACCATCCTGACTAAAGAGTGAGAGATATCTAAAATGACAAACCAAACCAAACAACCACACACACCCCCTCCCCACTCAAACAAAGCAACACAATTCTGGCTTACTGCCTGCAGCTTTTCAGATGCTAATTGTGTTGCTTGAGCTGTGAAGCGCTCTTGGAGCAGAAATCCTTGTCTCTTCAGGTCTTCAATGTAGCAGTCATAATATTCACTAGCACCTTCAGAGGTCTGCTTTCTGGCACTCTCTCTTCTCATCTGGGAAATACAGTATACAGAAAGGACACAGGTACTTATGAACACGCTCATCCTCAGTGAATACATACACTCTGCCATAAAAGGGCTTAACACTACTTTTCTTAAAGAATTGCCATGTCGCCGGGCATTGGTGGCGCACTCCTTTAATCCCAGCACTCGGGAGGCAGAGGCAGGNAAAAAAAAAAAATCAGTTGGGTATGGTGGTTCCCGTCTAAAATCTCAGCACTGAGAAGGCTGTGAAGCAGGGGTTTGAGTTTGATACCATCCTGACTAAAGAGTGAGAGATATCTAAAATGACAAACCAAACCAAACAACCACACACACCCCCTCCCCACTCAACCAAAGCAACACAATCCTGGCTTACTGCCTGCAGCTTTTCAGATGCTAATTGTGTTGCTTGAGCTGTGAAGCGCTCTTGGAGCAGAAATCCTTGTCTCTTCAGGTCTTCAATGTAGCAGTCATAATATTCACTAGCACCTTCAGAGGTCTGCTTTCTGGCACTCTCTCTTCTCATCTGGGAAATACAGTATACAGAAAGGACACAGGTACTTATGAACACGCTCATCCTCAGTGAATACATACACTCTGCCATAAAAGGGCTTAACACTACTTTTCTTAAAGAATTGCCATGTCGCCGGGCATTGGTGGCGCACTCCTTTAATCCCAGCACTCGGGAGGCAGAGGCAGGTAGATCTCTGTGAGTTTCCAGGCCAGCCTGGTCTACAAACAAAAGCTAGTTCCAGGACAGGCTCTGAAGCTACACAGAGAAATCCTGTCTTAAAAAATGAAACAAACAAAAAACAACAAAACAAAAACAACAAAAAAGAATTACCATGTTGGTTTGAATGGAAATGCCTCCCATAGACTGACCTTAGTGCTAGGTCCCTAGTTGGCAGGTGAGTTTTGAGAAGGCTTAGAGGTACGGCCTTGCGGTGGAGGGCTGGGAGGGTGGGGGAACATCATGGTGGTGGCAGGGCAGGCTGGCCCACTTTCCTGCCCTGATATGGTTAAGAGTCTTAGTCCCTTGGAATAGAAAGTCCACATAAACCCTCCCATCTCTAAGTTGCACTGGTCATGGTGTTTTTATTACAGCAACAGAAAAGAAACACTTAAACTGTTCCATTTTCACCAGGGTAGCCTTAAAGCTGGAGGTGCCGGAGGAAAAGCCCGAGTGGGCAGAACAAAGACTCCTGGTGGGGAAGCATTCGTTCAAGCACTCTTCGGAGCTGGTGGGCTCCTTGTACAACGGTTTAATGAACTTGGGAGACTAGTACTCCTCTCCTTTTTGGAAGTGCAGAAAGTCAATCAAGGGTGGGGAAGAAGAAAAGAATACCCTGAAGAGGATGTTACAGCTGGGGACGACATCAGTCTAGACAAAGAGGGCAGGAAAGTTCTGTGCTCAGGCAGATGATGGGAAAGGCACAGGTCCTCCTCAAGACTGCACTCACAGGCTGCACTTTCTGCTCTTCCAGGAAACCCACCCTGGGACACTAAGCAGCTCAGCTGACACTGACCCCAGATGATGAAGGAAGATTTGCCTGAGTCCTGGTGTCCCCTAGATGTTGACTAATCCTGACTCTGAGGTGTACGGCTACAGGGAGATGTAGCACTCATGGACTCTTCACGTCGGGGTAGAAATGATGTATATTCCCAAGTCACTCCATCTAAAAGATAGATGCTAGAGTTTGGATCTTAACTGGACCAGGGCCAGAGAGAACCAGAGGGGCCTCATACCTGCTAGGCAAGATTTCTACCACTGAGCAACAGCCCGGCCCTTAAAGATTTCTTTTCTTTTAATTGTTAAAAATGGGTGCTGGGAGCCAAACTCCTCTGGATAGAAAGCAAGCATGGCCTCTGAGTCATCTCTCTAGCACCAACCTTTTTAAAGTTAATTATTTCATGTAATTTGTTAAGTGATGAAGAGTGTCCTAACAATGGAGTATTTCTGGAGATTTCTGCAAGATGGCTTCATGTGGCAGGGCAAGCAGGAGAAGCCTTTTCCTAGAACACCTCTCACTACTGCTTAGGTGAGGTTTATGTCTGGCAGGTGGCCAGGGTCCCCCCACCCCCTACGAGCCTCTGCTGGAGTGCTGGGATCTGAGCCTAAGGATGGAAGGTAGCCAAAGCGCTCTAGTATGTGTTAAGTATGTTTTCTTAGATGACAAACCTCTCTGCCAACAACAACAATCCCAATCAGATCAGATCAGACCAAATTAAAAGATACACAGGTTTTTGGCTGCCATCACTCCCGGGGGGCCCCTTGGTACAGAAGACCACAAAACAAACAAACAAAAAAACCCAGGGAGACCACGTGTTCACTCTCTGGGGGGCACTTTAAATATTAAATATTTTAATAGTGGTCTTGACCTTCCCTGGGAAGGGGTCACCGTTTGGTGGGCTTTTTTGACCCTCCCTGGGGAGGGAGCTTAGGCCAGGAACTAGGGTGAAGCCCCCAGCTAAACAGTATGATCTACACAGAGTTACTCTCTTCTTTCTTAAAGATATAACACAGTCCATCATGGATTTTTTTAAATTACTTTTTATCCAAATAACAAATAACCACATAGTTTGGGTCAGAAAGTTAAATATCTCCTACCTGGACACATCTGACCCTGGATTAAGGCTCTAACTCTGTCCCCAGGGAAACCTGATAAGTCAGCAATGAGGCTGGTGCAGTAGGCTTGCAATCCCAATATTTGAGAGGTTGAGGCAAGAGTGAGATCTGTCTCCAACCTTCTACCCCTCCCAAAACAGCTGTAACCTGTAGTGCCATGAAGGGGAATGCTCCTAGCCTATCAGGCTTATAACCACACCCCGCCATTAGCTAATTATTCCACCCCTAATTAGCCATTAGCTAATTACTCGGGGTTGGACCATCAGGTCCCAATTAGGTATGAAAGGGTAGATTCACGTGATAAGCGCTCTCTGCGGATCGCGGGTCTGCCGGAGTCTTCGGAGAAGCACGGTTCCAGGGTCTGGTATTGTAAATCTGTGTGTGTTCCTTTTCTATTAAACTGTATGTCTTAAATATAGCTAGTTTGGGTGATATTTAATTAAGACAGTAACAGTGCCACCTCTGGTAAATTCGCACCAAGGTTAGGACTTCAGTGAGTGCCCAGTGGGAAAACTTTGGACTTTCTTGAGAGTAGCAATTTATAGGACACAATACATCTCCAGGGTCACCTGGAACCCATGTTCTGATATGAGCACCCTAGGGTCAGGGCTTCTCGAATGGTCCCATCTGAGTGACATCTGGGCGAGGGGCCAGATGAGACGCTTCCAGGGCCTGTGTGGACCTCTGTGAGGACCTCTCTCACTGATGGACTCTGTCCTGCCAGCCACTGTGTTTCTGGCCACAGTAGATCTGCAAGGCTGATTAGACTCCCTGGTGGGCGATGCTTGGTGCACAAGCACACTTTATTTAATTTTTGGGTGTTTGCTATGGATCTATTTTTATTTCAGAATTGTTTTAGAACAGCTGGGCTCCTGACTTGACACTGAACTGGGCTTCTGTGAAGCCTTCCTTGTGATGTCCAGCATTCTGTGACCTGAGTCCCGAGTACCTTATGTTATGATTTTAGCCAACTAGCATGGCTGGCACTTCCAGGTTCCAGGGCCACGCATGTGCGAACAAGCCCTCAGGCAAAAATACCCCAGAGACCTTAAAGGCCCGGCATGACCCAGGTGTGGGATGGTTGTGTCACCTACATATAAGGCAGCTACATAAGCCCTTGCGTACATGCGTGAAAATCCATCATCTGCGTATGATGTAGCTACGTCATCCTGTGCTCATGAGCTAGGCAGCCATCTTTAGCCCTCTCTTTCTGCTTCCCCAGGCCCGCACACGTCTCCTCTAATAAACTCCTAAATGGGTTTGTTGCATGTTTCGTGCTTCCTTCTCACTTGTGCCAGGTAATTTCACCTCACATGTACAACAGAGTCCGGACTGTCACAGTGGGTCCCAGGGAAGACTCTGTTATGAGGCGGGTGTGTGGTTCATGCCTGTAATGGTAACACTATGGAGGCTAATGAAGGAGTGCCAAGTTTTAAGCAAGCCCGGAATACAGAGTGAGACAGTCTGTCTCTTTAAGATATGGGGGTGGGGTTGGGTGGGAAAGAAAAGGAACAAAGGAGAAAATGATGAGGAGGAGAAGGAAAAGATGGGTGAGGAGGAGGGAAAGATGGTGGAGGAGGAGGGAAGATGGTGAGGAGGAGGGAAAGATGGTGGAGGAGGAGGGAAGATGGTGAGGAGGAGGGAAAGATAGAGGAAGAGGAGGGAAGACGGTGAGAAGGAGGGAAAGAGAGTGGTACCTTTTGATCTTGGACTTTCAGCATCCAGCACAGGGAGAAACAGTTTCTGTTGTTGAGCCCAGTAGCCATACTATTCATTTCAGCAGCCCAGCTGACTATGTCCCCAGATAAGAAAACATTTAGCAGGTCGGTTGGCAGTTTGATTCCTTTAAGCAAACTAGCAATAGGAGGAGTAAAGAAAGACACAGGAATGTCACTCAAGGCGTCACCTGCACGCGGTCAGCCAGGAGGAAGTGTGCTGCTATCACAAAGGGGCAGTCCCCGGGGTCCTGGGAACACTGCAGCTCTACTACCACAGTCTCCTGGCCTCTGTCCGCTCCCACCTGCAAAACAGGATACCTTTTAGAAGCAGAGCTATGGGAACTAGCCACCCTCCACATCAGAAAAGGCTGCCTAATATGCTGAAGCAATGGATATCCATTCGGAGAAGTGTCTTAGAAAGCACAGAAGTAACAAGAGAGTAAAAATCACCCGAAACCCGATCAGAGTAATATAATCACTATCAATATTTTTGTATAATTTTTCTCTGTGTATTTATAATGTTACTTTCACATTTTTTATTATAGAGGGAAATACCCTTTTAAATTTATATTTTATTCAAACATCTAAAAATATAAGTGGGACATTACTTCAAAGGCAAGTGTTGATTTTGTGTGACTCTGTCAATAAAGTTTTCTGTTTTCCTTTAATACAAAAAGAACAATTCAACACAGCATAAATGTTTGGTGTCAAATCTATCTTTTCCAAATATTAGAGACAGTTAATGACAAAGTAGAGATTTTATTTCTAATGCCATATTGATGATTTAGACTGTTAAATATTTGTTATAAGTGGCTGGATTGTGGCTCAGTTACTTGAGTGCTCGATTAGCAAGCCTGAAGCCTTGGGTTTGACTACAAGCACTGTACAAACTGGATGGTGCATAATTATAACCCTAGCATTTGGGACGTGGAGGCAGAAGGATCAGTTAAAAGCCATTTTCCACTCTGTAGCAAGTTCAAGGCCAGCCTGGGATACATGAGATCCTGTCTCAAAAATGAATATAGTATGAGCATGAATGACTTTCACTAAAAACACTAAAAGAATTTCTTTTTCTTCTTTAAAATTTATTTAGTTTTTGGGTTTTATTTGAGAGGGTTTATTTGGGTTTCATTGTGTAGCTGCGGTTGTCCTTGAACTCATAACCCTTTGGCTCAACCTCCTAAGTGGTAGGATTACAGGCATGAAGTACTACAATAGTCAAAAATTTAAACAATTTCTGAGCACTAAAAGCCAACTCGAGTTACACAACACGTGATGTTCAGAATATGAACAGCTTCTTAAGACAAAGAGGAAATCACCAAAGAGGAAATGCTTTCAGAAATTAATCAGTTTCTTTTCTCTAAGTAGAAATAAGACTCTTACTTTTTCCAAGACGTTATATTTCACAACTTCAAAGTCTTGAAGAAAATGAGGAATTTCAACATTTTCCGCAGAAACCCTGAAAATTATATAATTAAACATTTAAGACTGAAATGGAGCGTTGGAGCACAGAGAACCTCCCAGCAGATCCCCCATTCCTTATGATGTATGGAGTAAGTCCTCGATGCCTCCTTAAGTAGTCTAAAAATGGTTAAATAATTGTGGAAAAGGAGCTGGAGTCATCCTCAGCATAACTGATTAGTTATCATTCTCTGGTTTTTACATTGAGGGTGGAGTGTGATAATTATTTAACCTGTACGTTCTGTGAGGGATGACCAGGGAAATCTCCATTCTTCTCTACCAAACTCCCAGCCAAAGCCAGACCCTAGTGCACAGGAGGCGAGGACAGGCTACAGAAGCAGGCAACAAAAGACAGGGCCACCTTCTCTGGTCAGTGTGTTTGGTGGGGGCTCCGACTCCAAGCAATGGTTTTCTGAGCTACAAATCCTTTGTAAAATAAAGGAGTCCAATGTATCACCTGTCTTTTGCTTGTTGGCTTCGTTTTATGAGGCAAGGTCTCCATAGGCAGCTCAGCCCTGCCTCAGCCCCCAAGTGCTGGGATTACAGGCATGCGTCACCACCCTCAGCACCATTTATACTTTTAATACTATAACTGAGGTTTTTTAAAATATTTGGCTTACTGGGTAACTTCGGTGTTTTCATTCTCTGGCGTGTTGTCCAAAGACACATCTTCTGTTTCCACCTCTGGAATTAAAAGGAAAACTTGTTAACTGTTCAAAGATTTACAATTAACTGTGAACCCAACTGCTAGAATTGCTATGATTTTTTGTTTGTTTTCTTTTTCCTAGTCAGGGTTTCTTTGTGCAGCATCAGCTATCACTGGAACTCACTCTGTAGACCAGGCTGGCCTCAAACTCACAGAGATTCACCTGCCTCTACCTCCCGAGTGCTGGGATTAAAGCCATGTGCCACCACCACCTGACCTTGTTATGATTCTTAAATATGATTATTTGCTATATAATTCCCCTCCCCATTCAGTGTTCTGGAGACTCAAACTCAAGGTATTATGCAAGCCAGGTAAACATTCTATCGCACACTCTCAGCTTCAGTTAAGTTTCTGTTTTGTTGGCTTTTTCGATGTTTTTGGTCGAGGGTTTCACCATGTTTCCCAAGCTTGCCGCAAACTCCTAGGCTCCAGTGATCCTCCTGCACCATCTTATTAGCCCAGCCATCACTTTCTTCTTTTTTGGTTTTTCGAGACAGGGTTTCTCTGTAGCTTTGGAGCCTGTCCTGGAACTAGCTCTTGTAGACCAGGCTGGTCTCGAACTCACAAAGATCCGCCTGCCTCTGCCTCCCGAGTGCTGGGTTTAAAGGCGTGCGCCACCACCGCCCGGCCTCTTTTTTGGTTTTTCAAGACAGGGTTTCTCAATAACTATGGATCCAGTCCTGGAACTCACTCTGTAGACCAAGCAGGCCTCGAACCCACAGAGATCAGCCTGCCTCTGCCTCCAGAGTGCTGGGATTAAAGGCATGTGCCACCACCGCCTGGCTAGCAATCACTTTCTCAACACCAAGGATTATTCTACTCCCAGTTAAACTTACACATGGGGCCTGGGGATCGCACCGATAGTAAAGCGGTTTGCAAGTGTGAGGCCCTGAGTTTCAGCCCCAGCACCCAACAAAAGGCCGAGGACAGCAGGGCAATCTAGAAACCCCAGTGCTGGGCAGCAGGAAACAGGAGGAAGCCTGGGCTCCCTCACAAGCCATCTTAGACCAATTGGTGAGCTCCACACGAGTGGGAGGCCCTATCCCAAAGGAGGTGGACAGCACATGTGCACCATGGGGCATCTATTTAATAAATAAATTAAAATATAATAATTTTTAAAAATTACACATCACATATTCTGAGGCAGTCAGTGTTTATTAGTCATTTTGAATCTAACCTCAGTAGACTTCACAATGAAAAATAATATCTGTAGCTAAGCTGGCTTCAGGATTTTGTTTCTTGTTTCTGAGATAAAATGAATTATTTTGTAGTATTCCTGGATAATTTTTTTTCCTCACAACACCTGGGACATGTCCAAATGTCTACCACGGTATCAATCACACAGTAAGGGCTTGTTAGGACACACTCACCAACACAGCTCTTGTCACCTGGAGGGGACATGACAGCCAATGACTTGGGATCATAGTTCTTCACATCCAGGAGTCTCCTCTGCTTGACAGAGTCCCGTATGAAATCTGGGCTTGCCATCTGGACATCATTCTTTTGGATGGAGTTCAGTTGATACCGACTCAGGACGTCAGCATTGTCTAAGATTACATGCGTGCACTAAGGAGAAACAGTAAGTTCATTTACAGCAGCAAAAACAACATTTATCAACAGTATTTGTATCTGTAACTTTAACCCTTAAAGGTCTTATTTTATTTAAAAGTATTTAAGTTCATAGTGATTTTTTTCAGATTTGAAAAACACAATGTAAAGTTCTAGAAAAACTTTAAAAATGAACATGCTGTCATCCCCCACCCCACCCCAACCACAGTTCTAGACCAAACCTAGAGCCATGATCACGCTGCCGTGAGCTCCATCCCCTGTCCTAAGCCAACAGTGATCACACTGTGGGTATGGATGGGGTATATCATAGGCAGCTTCCAAGTGCTCCATGCTGGGAGTACACCCATGCATACATCTTTACATATTTCTTTTTTTAAGTTTTTTCTTTATTGATATTTATTGAGCTCTACATTTTTTTCTGCTCCCCTCCCTGCCTCTCCCTTCCCCCCTTCAATCCTCCCCCAATGTCCCTATGCTCCCAATTTACTCAGGAGATCTTGTCTTTTTATACTTTCCCATGTATATTAGGTCTATGTAAGTCTCTCTTAGTGTCCTCATTGTT
>JAQHUG010000690.1:18418-31683 GCA_028555095.1 Dicrostonyx torquatus | reverse complement strand
AAATAAATAAAAAGTAACATGCACTCTTAACTGCTAAGCAATTTTCCAGTCCCCTAAAAAAATGCTTTTATAACATTTTTCCAAGTCTCTTTCCCCCCCCCCCCCCTCTCTCTCTCTCTCTCTCTCCCTCTCTCTCTCTCTCTCTCTCTCTCTCTCTCTCTCACACACACACACACACACACACACACACACACACACACGATTTTTGAGACAGAGTTTTTTATGTTGCCCTGGCTGGCCTGGTATACACTTTGTATTTCAGTGTTGAACTTGCAAAAGTTCTTTGGCCTCAGCTGTGTCCTCAAATCTCAGCTAGCTCAAGTCATAGTTTTTAAGGAGTTACTTTCCAGCCAGTGACTTTAGGGAAGTGAATCTACATCAAAAGGAGTGTCACATCCTGCTCCCTGTCCCCTTCCCTGCCTCCTGCCATGAATCAGGAAGCCTGGCTGCGGGTTCTTACTATGCACCTTCCACCATACAGAAAGGATAAAACGAAGCCACAAGGTCTCTCTCTCTCTGGTGCTGGGGCCTGAACACTCCTTGGAGCCCCCACCACGGTGTTGCCCATTTGGTCCTCTGCTCATGGTCGCAAACTTCTTAGTCCCCATGAATGTGTCACAGTGTCCTCTTGAACCACCCGTCCCATCCAAAACCCAATGCTAACATGACCATCCTAGCTTGCAGCAATATTAATATGTGTTGTTTTTGGAGTACTTTTTAGTTTTCATGGCTGATATTATGACTAAGAGTCCTTTCTACAGGTTCATATCGCACATTATTGAAACTGTAGCAGCTCTGTGTGACTGACACAGGCAAAAACCAGGAACTGAAGCTTTCCTTTTTTCTTTTCAAGACAGGGTTTCTCTATTTAGCCTTGACTGTCCTGGAAATCACTCTTTAGACCAGGCTGGCCTTGAATTCACAGAGATCCACTCACCTCTACCTCCCAAGTGCTGGGATTAAAGGCATAGGCCACCGCCATGACCCGCCAGGAATTGAATCTTTAATCTATGCTTTATTCAGAAATCCAGAAATTTGGTGGTCTCTTTGGTAATTTGGTAATGGGTTGACATCTTAAAGATCTGCCTTCTACCTCATCTTTAGGCAGGCTGTACACAGAGGAGAAATAAAAACGGCCTATCATTCCAAGGCTTAGTCTTTGGTCATGTGATCGTGCCTTTATGGCTGATGATGGTGGAGCTCTCCTTCACATTGTCTCCTCTCCCTGTGTGGCAGGGGGGTTCATAGACACCAAGGTCACTGGGTCTCCATTCCTCCTGAACACGATGACATCTACACTGAAGGCTGACTCAGAAAAATCAGCAGGATGTATGTGCAGCTTCCTTCCTCCAGCATGAAGAACAAATGTGCTGCCATAGTGCAGAATATGAGGGCCCCCTCTAAGTTATGGACCAGTCAGTCCTGTGGCTCAAGAACACGCAGATGCTTTCCCCTCTTTCTCCCCCTTTCTCTCCCCCCCCCCCAATCTCCTGTTTCCCTTCTCTTATTTTCTTGTAATGCTAGATATCCAACCCCGGCAACGTTGAAAGCCTTTGTCATTGAGGTGCACCCCGCGCCCCCCACCCCCCGGTTCCCTAGCACCAAAGCCTTTACTTCTAAAGTAAAAATTAAATGACATGAGGCGTGAAGGTTTGGCTTGTGACAGCCACCACACAGCACACACGATGACCTCCATTTGCCAAAGATCCGATCTTGGCAGCTAGCTATCACTTTATCTGCCAGGCTCCATTAATCCTTGACTTTCAAGGATGTGGCTGTGCACCTCACAGAGAAGGAATGGGCTAGCCTGCTACCTGCTCAGCAGGGTAGCCATGCTGGAGAAATATGAACATGTGGTCTTTTCTGGTGCTGTCCCCTTCAGAAAGAGCTCTGATCGCTTAGCAAAGGAAAGAGCAGGGCTCTCCCAGCCAAAGGGAACCCTCAGTAAGAGGGGCTGGAGAGCAGGCCTCACAGGTACATCTCAAAACTAACAGACACGCTCAGTTAGCTGAAAGAATAGCACGAGCAATGAACTCAAACATCCTTCCAAGTCAGTATTGGGACGATAGAAGAAAGCTCAGTTCTTGACCTTAAAAGGTCAGTTTGCCAAGGAAGGGACTGATTTAAAAGCCATGTTAAATGATATTCTTTTCACTACGCTTTTATGAAAATGTTCATTTTTATTCTATTAAAAACATCAAAAATTGAAATGCTTTTATATTTTCAAATATTCATCTAGTTGTGTTTATACTTTTTGTCATTACTGGAAAAAAATCCTCATTTATTTATTTGTTTTTATTTTTGTTTGTTTTTCATTCTCTAGCACATGCTGGCCTTGAACTCATGATGTAGCAGAGCTTCCCAAGTGCCTAGGTTACAGTGTGAGCCACCCCACTCTTTCTTTCTCCATGTATTCCCCGATGCTACCCTTTCTTACTATTTTTACAGTTTTATTGTATAGTCAGTGAACTTACAGCAGTAAAGTCCCCAAATCTAGAGAAAGAAAACACAGACAAACACAAGAGGTATAGACAGACACAGCCAGAAGAAAACTCCATGGCATGGACTAGTCAAGATGTCAAAAGCAGAAGGAAACAATATAAAGGGAAAGTGCCAACTTGCCTACAGAGACCCAGAACATAATCTCTCTCATCATCAACCTAAAAGCCAGGAAAGAACAGGATTGAATAGTTTAATTGTTGAATGTAAATGACTGATGACCAAGATTACTCTGTATCCAGCAACTATCATTTAAATTTGATTGAGGGGCTGGAGAGATTGCTCAGTGGTTAAGAGCACTGGCTGCTTTTCTAGAGGTCCTGAGTTCTATTCCCAGCAACCACATGGTGGCTCACAGCCATCTGTAATGAGATCTGGTGCCCTCTTCTGACATACAGGGATACATGTAGACAGAACACTGTACACACAATAAATACATTAAATAAATAAATAAAACCCTACTTAGTATCCCTCCAAAATAAATTTGATTGATAAATAAAGGCATTTCAAGAAAAGCACAGTCTAAGGCAGTTCATAGCCAACAAGTCAGCACTGCAGAAGACACTTCAAGAATGACGCACATACTACCACAGAGGAGGAAAAATATCCTCAGTCACAAGAACAGAAGGAATAACACATTTCTGGGAGGCATGAAAACAAAGCCGGGACCAACTTTGCAGTAAGCCAGCAAACTCTTATCAGGAATAGGGAAAAAGAAGAGAATGAACAACAATCCACCAGACCAGGAAAACAACCAACAAAAATAACAGGAAGTAGTAAACATTTCTCAATAATAACCTCAAATGGAAAGGGCTTGACTCACCAATAAAGAGGCACGGCGGGAATGGAGGGGGCCGGACTAAAAGGCGAGGCTCAGTCAGTTTGGGCTACAGCAAAGCCGGATCTTAGAGGGAACTTTATAGCTATTATTGCTTACACTAAAAGACCAGAGTAGGGCAGGGTGTGATGGCATACATCTCTAATCCCAGCACTCAAGAGGCAGAGTGTGGTTCTCTGAGTTTGAGGCCAGCCAACGCTACATAGTGAGACACTGTCTGAAAAATAAAATAAATCAATGTAATCCAATGATTCACCCCTAACTTCTTAGAAAACAAGGACAACTCAAAATCAAAAGTTGTAGATAGAGCAGAAATGAGAGAAACGGGCGAAAAAAGAACGAGGCATGGGTTAGCCAAACGAAAAGTTGGTTCTTTGAAAAGATAACCAAAACTGACAAACTTCTAGGCAGGCTGACCAAAAATACAGTTTGAGGAGTGTCTGCGCAGTCATGGGCTTACTCTTCAGTGTCAGCTAACCTGGGCATGGTGGTGCATGTCTATAATCCCAGCACCACAGGGGGCTGTAGAGGGTTAGAAGTTCAAGGCTATCCTCAGCTACACAGTAAGTCTCAGTCCAGCCTGGGCTACATAAGACCTTAAAGAGAGAGTGGAGAAAGAAAGAGAGAAAGAGAGAGAAATTACGAAATTAAAGATGGAAACGGGATGTTACAATACCTTGGAATAAAATGCAGAGTATGTTTGGGAATCCTTTAACTTGCATTACAAAACAAAAAATGAACAAACAACAAAACAAAAACCCTAGAAAATCTGGAGGAAATGAATACATTCCTACAAATACATGACCTGCCAAAATTAAGTCAAGAAGACACAGACAGGGCTGGAGAGATGGCTCAGTGGTTAAGAGCATTGCCTGTTCTTCCAAAGGTCCTGAGTTCAATTCCCGGCAACCACATGGTGGCTCACAACCATCTCCAATGAGGTCTGGTGCCCTCTTCTGGCCTTCAGGGACACACACAGACAGAATATTGTATATATAATAAATAAATATTTAAAAAAAAAAGACACAGACAACTCAAGCAGCTGCAACAGGTACCGAGGTTGGGATAGTAATAAATGTGCCCACAATGTGGCACACAGTACGGGATGGCTCACTGCCACAGTCTCCTATACTGTTACGAGGAAGCCAACACCAGAACTCTTCAAACTGCCCCTGAAAGCAGAAAGGGAAAGGAACACTACCACACTCGTTCTACAAAGTTAGTATCACCCCGATATCAAACCAGACAGGACACAACAACAACAAAAAGAAAACTACACACCAAATTCTCCGACAACTACAAAATTCCTTAAAAATATTGTACATCGATTTCAAGAGCACATTAATAACTTTTAATACTGTAAAAGTTAGTTTCATCTCAGGGATGTAAGCGTGGTTCAACATATCCACACCTATAAATATAATACACCGGACAAAAAGATTTCATGACAAAATCACATGATCACATCTATAAATGCATTAAAGGCCTTTGACAAAGTCCAACATCCCTTCATGACAAAGCCCTTGAGAAAGCAGAAACAGAAGGGATGAGCCTCAGCATAGTAAGAGTTAAATATGCCATTTCACTAAATGGGGAATTTTGTCTAAAATTAGAAAAGAGACAAGGGTAACCACTCTCCACTCTTTTCAACATAGTGCTAGAAGTCTTACTGGACTAGTAAGATGAGAGAGAAATGAAAGAAACACACGGGTCAAAAAGGCAATCCATCCCTATTTCCATATGATGTGACGCCATCTTCAAAAGATCCTAAGGACTTCACCAGAATCTTTGCACTGTTGATTTTTATTGCATTTTTTGTTTATTTTAGGTTTTTGTTGTTTATTGTCGTAGCTTTGGCTAGCCTAGGACTTGCTACGTAGAGCAGGCTGGGCTTGAACTCGGAGCTCTAGCTGTCTACGTCTACTGCCCAAGTCCTAGGATTAAAGGTATGTACCACCACACTTACTGGGCTGGGTTAGTGTTAAACTAGCATCTCATTGTACTGGCTGTAGAACTCAGTGTGAAGCCTAGGCCCTCAGAGTGCTGGGATTACACGTGTGTGATTCTATGCCTGGCTTCTACCAGAAAATCCTTAGAGTTGGTAAGATTCTTAGAAAAGTGGCAGGAAACAGAACCAACAAAGATAGGCATCTTTTTATGAACCAATAACAAACTTTCCAAAAAGACCCTAAGGGGGAAAAAAGGTCATTTCCAATAGCTTTTAAAAATTAATTAGAAGCTGGGTGGTGGTGGCACATGCCTTTCTTTTACCCAGTACTGGGGAGGCAGAGGCAGGTGAATCTCTGTGAGACAGAGGCCAGGCTGATCTACAAGAGCTAGTTCCAGATCAGGCTCCAAAGCTTGTCTCAAAAAACAAACAAAAAGTACAAAAAAAAAACAAAAAAACAAAAAATCAAATTAGAAATAAATCCAATAAAAGAAGGTGAAATACCACTATGAGGAACACTTTAAAGCACAATCAGAAGAAACTAGAAGGAAAGCCTCCCATATGTTGACAGAATATTATAAAAATAGCTGTATTATTGAAAATGATCTGCAGATCCAAAGCAATCAAAATCCCAAAGATACTTTTCAAAGAAGACAAAAAAAAATCCTAAAATTCATGTGGGCGCACAAAAGACCCCCAATAGTCTTAGCAGAAAGAAGGATGCTCTCATCTCAGGTTATACTGCAGAGCCATAGTAACCAAAACCCTATGGTACTGACATAAAAACACACATGTGGACGGATGCCATAGAACAGAGACTCTAATGAACCCACATAGCTACAGAGACCTAACTTCTGATAAAAGTTTAAAAACCACACAGTGAAAAACAGGCTGCCTTTCTAGTAAATGGCAGCGGGTAGTCTTTACATTTCTTCCTTTTTGGAAGTCCTAGGGCTGACCCATCAAGAACTGTCTTACTATTGGCTACCCTGCCATAGGTCCGAGAATTGATCATCTCCTACTCTTCTTTCATTGGCTGTTCTCCACCCTTGTCACCATTTCTACATAGAAGCTAATTCTACTTAGGAGCTATGCTTTATTTATATGCCCAGATAGAATCCAGACCACTTTAAAACACTCACACATAAAGCCCTAAAAACCTTCCGACACTATTAGCATGGCCAGACTATACGGCATCAACAGTGTATGTCTGGAATGGGAAACAGACGTTCTGGATGTACCTCCTTGGCACACAGTGTGAAACTATATACCTAAACGGTACTTCCTGAATAAAGATGGAGTCAAATGCGACGAAAACTGCAACACACTCTTACCCAGGGCGACTTTTCCCCTTAAAACACCATGGTTAGTTTGCTACTATTAATGTATTGTCATTTACAGTCCAGAATCCACAGAAGGCTGAGGTCTACCCACTCCATCCCCTAATTAATCATTTGGAATCCCAGCAGGAACTATTTTATTGACTTGAATGTTTCATAACGGGGCCTTAAATAGGATTCCTGCAAGAAATACCACGCTGGGAAATAAGAGGCTCACTCAAGAGCCTTGTTTAAATTAGGTTTCTATTCTGGTCATAAAGTTCATAACCGAAAGGCACTTGAAGAGAAAGAGTTCATTTCATCTCACAGCTTACAGTCCACCATGAAAGGAAGTCAGGGCATGAACTCCAGACAGGAACCTGAAGGCCAATGGTTCTCAATAGGTGGGTCATGACCCCAGGGTCAAAGGACCCTTTCACAGGGGTCGCCTAAGACCATCGGAAAACAGATATTTACATTACGAGCCATAACAGTAGCAAAGTTACAGTTATGAAGTAGCAACGAAAATAATTTTATAGCTGGGGGTCAGCACAAGAAGAGGTGGCGGCAGCATTAGGAAGATGAGAACCACTTTTGGAGGCAGAGGCCAGGGAGGAACACAGCATACTGGCTTGCTTTCTGCTTCTGCCCAACCTGGTTTTCTTACACACCTTGGGCCACCTGCCCAGAAGAGACACCTACAGTGGGCTAGTCAGTTAGCAATCAAAAAAATGCTCCTTGCAGACTCGCCCCCAGGCCAATCTGAGAGAGACCATTCCTCAAGGCAGGCTCAGTCTTCCCAGGTGCCTCAGCTTCACCGTCAAGAATAGCCAGAACGCGGGAAGGACCTTCTAGTGGGGCAGAAGCATAAATCCAACACAAGGACAATCCTACAGGGTGTATTTCTTCACCTCCTTTCCTTTTAAATAAATTGTAACTTTGACACAGACAAGGCCCAGACAGATAAGAACTTCTCTATCCCCAGTCTTGGCTAAAAGTGTAAATTAACCCACCTACCCCATTCATTTATTTTTAATTTTTTTGTCTTAATAGGACCCAGAGCTAAGTTTTACAGTCAGATCTGGCTAAATTTCAACTCCAGACCTCAACAAACTCATTTCTTCAGTTACCCTGCTTTCTACATACGAAACTATTGTACTTTTGCATGAGTTTCCTTGGAAATGTAACTTTCAGAGAGTAGCGTTCTGGGGCGGTTCTTCAGGGCGTCTGGCGGCGCAGACAAGGTTGACCTTCCGGGTGCACCCGGCCTAGGGCCGAGACCCCTGAGCAAGGCGCCAGCCAAGATCACGACGGCCACCCAGCCAGGATTACCCGGACCCTCGGAACGACCAGACGGCCTCCTGGGGCATCTACGCACCTGCTTGGCGATCCCAGTGGACGCCCCCGCCTCCGGACAGTCGGCTCCTGGGTTGCCCGCAGCCAGCTTCCAGCCGCGGTGCTTCCGCTTCGGGCGCGGCGGGGCGCGGCGGGGCGGGACCGTGGCTGCGCCTCCAGAATCCCGGGCCTGCGCAGTCCCCAGCGCCCCTTAGCGGGGTGTCTCGCCACTGTCCCTGTCACCTCCGCCGGCGTGTCCCCCGCGGGCCGAACTCTGCTTTCCAGATCAGGACTCTCTGTAAATTGCCAGTAGGGGTAAATACAAATTTTGAATCTGGGCGACGTAATGTATGGTGACTTTGACAGAGAAATAACTGTGGATGGGTGCTAGGTAGAGTACCGGAATCTCAGGATAGGTAAGAAACAAGTTTCCCAAATGTTTGGGATCAAACAGGAGAATTTAGGGCTGAAGAGGTAGCTCATGGGTAGTGTACTTGACTAACACTCGCGGACAGCTGAGTTCGATTTTCAGCATCTTCAGTGAAACAAAAGGAAAACTTCCTGAGTTTGAAGCGCAGAGACTCGAGGGCTAGGGCTATACCCGTTCAGCTGGTTGAAACTCTCCCGTGTGTGGGTCCTGGGTGTTAGGTTCAGAAATGTACTGAGTGAGGACTAATTTGGAAATCATTTGATTCCTCAGAATAAGATGACCAAAATGAGAATGAAAGCTCTAGAACAGAGAAGTGAGTGTAAAAGGTACGGGGCTGAGTTCTGGCGCCACGATTTATTGCTGGGGAGTTGTAGACAAGGTACTTCACCTGGGTGCGGGGGTTCAAGTTTCATCATACAACCTATTTTATGAGGTTGTATCTGAATCACTTTATACTGGACGTAACTATTCGCTTCTATAATCCCAGCACTGGGGAAGCAGAGGCCGGAAGAACTTAAGCAGAGCCTGGCCAAACAGCTAGTTCCCCTTCCAGGCTGGGCCAGGCTGCAACGGGAGACACTATTTTTATTTTTATTTTTATTTTTTTTTTAAGATAGGGTCTTACTGTGTAGCCCTGGCTGGAACTCACTATGTAGACCAGCCTGGCCTCTACCTGCCTCTGGGGTCACTACCCCAAACAGGGAGACCCTATCTTTCAAAAAGAAATCAGCTTATGATTTAATAGACAAATGGAAATGTGTAACAGGATCCTTACAAAGCTCATCAACAGGCACACTGTGTGTAAAGGTATAATTTGTGACCGAACCCTGTAGGCGTGGAAAGAGGGAGATGTATAATAAGCATAGTTTTTGTGTTTTTTCACATGAATTGATCATATTTTTATATAAAAAGACTAAGGCACCAGAAATATTCTATATTCAGCAATTCTAGGTAAATTTATCATAATAAAAATCATAGAAAATACCATCTGTGACCCTTAATGAGATGAAACTGGAAACCTGGAACAGAGAAAACTGACAGCAGAAAGTCTATGGGAATGAATGTTTCCACAAAGGACGTTAGGGACCATTCACACCAACATTGGTGAGACATAGTAAAAGTGTTCTAACGGAAATTCACACTTGTGAAAGCCTGCATTTGTGTATGTATGTGTGTGTGTATGCATGCAACCCACCCTTGTGTATGTGTGCACGTGTGCGTGTGAGCACGGAGGCTCCCACAGCCAGAGGACAGCTTTGAGAGATGGCTCTCGCCTTCCACTTGTGAGTCCTGCAGGTTGAACTCAAGCCATCAGGCACGGGTAGCAAGTGATTTTACCTTGAGCTGAGCCACTTCGCAGGCCTGAATGCCTACATTTAAACAAGAAAATGCCAAACAGACAACCTAATTCTACACTCAAGGAATCAGGGAAAAAGGAAAATGAAACAAAACAAACAATAGGAAAAAACAAAACAAAACAAAAAGCTGCCTGGTGTCATGGCCCACACTGTAATCCCAGAGTCAGGAAATGCTGAGGAAGGGCTGCTGTACTGCTATAAATGTGGGGCTATGGTGGACTATGTAGTAAGTTCCAGGCCAGTCTGGGTTACAAGGTAAGACCCTGCCTCAAGAAATATATAGAATCAAAACCTATAAAATGGTTTGTCTTACTACTGTATAATGTAAAGGATCACAGATGTGTAATAGAACATTATATAAAGGTCTCGAGGCATGTGATGGCAATTTTACTGTTACCTTGGCACTCAAGAGATTGAGGCTAGATAATTATAAGTTTGAGGCCAGCCTGGGCTAGCCTCAAATTTATTTAAAAATAAAATAAAATAAAAATACAAAGCCGGGCGGTGGTGGCACACACCTTTAACCTCAGCACTTGGGAGGCAAAGACAGGTGAATCTCTGTGAGTTTGAGGTAAGCCTGGTCTATAAGAGTGCCAGGACAGGCTCCAAAGCTACACAGAGAAACCCTGTTGCAAAAAACAAAACAAAACAAACAAACAAAAAATAAAAAACAAAAACAAAACCAAAAAATTATTGGGCTTACTGATAGAGTCCTACTTAGTATTTAAAAAGTCCTGAGTATGGATCTCTAGCACTAAAATTAAATGAAAGGAAAAGAGGGACGATAGCTCAGGTAAGCACAGTCAGTAAAGTGTGCAACCCATCAGCAGAAGACCTGCATTTGATTCCCAGCATTCAGAAAATAAAATAAAACATTTATGTGCACAGTAGCACATGCTTGTAACCTCCGAGCAGGGCAGCCAAAGACAGAAGGATCTTGCTGGTCAACCACTTTAGCAAAACTGGTAAGTTCCATGGTGGAGGTGAGGGTAAACTCTGCCTCAGAAATAAAATTAAGAAGTGGGAAGCAATTGAGGACGCCTAAGCTAACACTGACCCTCTGGCTTGGCCTCCACAGGCAAATCCATGTACACAGATGTACAAACCCTCCCACTTGTGTGCTTACATGTTCTAGCAAACACAGACACATGCACATAAACACAGACACATGCACACACACACACACACACACGCTGAAACAAAGGCAGAAATGCCCATATGCCAGTATCTTGGCACTGCTGTGCTGCACCACATCGTGGAGTAAGGCAGAACTCTCCTTTTTTGTGTATTAAACAGTGTAGAATTGGTAGACCTGATAAACCTCGGCTATATAGCAGACTTATTCATTTTCATGATCTTTTGCTGCAAATTCGAGGCACTTATAATAATTGAATCTATACGAAAATATAGTTTAAACAAACCTTTTACCATCCAACATTGTTGTTAGAAGCTGTGAGTGTTCACATATGTGTGTGCTTGGTAATTGTGTATGTATGTGTGAGGCTAGAGGACCATCTTGGGTGTTGTTCCTCAGGTGCTGTCCAACGGGACTGTAACTCTTTAAATATATTAGCTAGGCTAGCCAGTGAACACTGGAGATCTACCAGTCTCTGCCTCCCAGAACCGGTATTACAGACACATGCCACTCTGTCTAAATATGTTGTGAGATATATGTACACTGTATGAAGATATATTACTGTGATTGGTTTAATAAAAAGCTAAATGGCCAATAGCTAGGTAGGAAGGAGGTACAGGAGGAACTTTGGGAGACAGAGAGGATCCTGGAAAAAAGAAGGCAGAGATGCCAGGAGACACAGAGCAAACAGGGTAGGCAGTACAGAGATGAGGTAATAAAGTTATGAGACAGAGGGTAAACTAATAGAAATAAGAAACAACATGGAGACTTACACTGATTATAAAAGCTCAGCCTTAGCTTAGGCTTGTTTCTAACGAGATCTTATAATTTTAATTAACCCATTTCTATTAATTTACTTTCTGTCTCGTGGCTTCATTACCACATCTCCCTACTGTCCATTCTGCTTGCTTTGTGTCTCTTGGCA
The DNA here is from genome assembly GCA_028555095.1 of Dicrostonyx torquatus. Classification (NCBI taxonomy): domain Eukaryota; kingdom Metazoa; phylum Chordata; class Mammalia; order Rodentia; family Cricetidae; genus Dicrostonyx; species Dicrostonyx torquatus. The sequence goes on along the minus strand of JAQHUG010000690.1, from coordinate 19,896 downwards.
TTTCTGCCTTCTTTTTCCCAGCATCCTCTCTGTCTCCCAAAGTACCACATATAACCTCTGCCTAGCTATTGGCCATTCAGCTTTTTGTTAAACCAATCACAGCAATATTTCTTCACACATTGTACAAATAACCCACAACATTTTCCTCTTTTTGTCTAAATAAAAAGGAAAGGTTTTATTTATTTGCTTGGTTATGTTTCTCAAGACAGGGTTTCTCTGTGTAGCAACCAAAGCCCTGACTATCTTGGAACTCTCTCTGTAGACCAGGCTGGCTTTGAACTCACGGAGATCAGCCTGCCTCTGCCTCCCGAGCGCTGGGATTAAAGGTGTGTACTACCACTGCCCAGCAAAGGAAAGGTTTTAACTCTAAAATAGCAAAATTATGTACAATAAGAAAAATTATCAGGTAAAAATTACTTTTACAAAAACAAGAATTACATTCACAATGTCCAGTCCATTAGTTTTAGTGTGTGTGTACATGTGTGTGCATATGTGTTCTCTTCTACTTTGGCATGGCTTCTGGGGATAGAACTCAGGTCATCAGGCTTGTATGGCAAATGCTCTACTCACTAAGTCATCTTACCAGCTTCTGGCTTTTTTCCTTCCACAATGTTGGTACTGTGGGTTGAATTCTGGTCTTTATGCTCACAAGGCAAGCACAGACTGAGCTATCTCCCATCCCTAGGAACTTCTTTACTGAGCTTAGGATATGATTGAGTAGGTTGGAGTGCTTAGCTTTTGTAAAGCTGTGGTTTCAGTCCCTAGGACTGTATAAAAACAGGTTTGGTGATATATGTCTGTAATCCCTGTAATCTGGAGGCAGAGGCAAGAGGAGCAGAAGATGAAGGTTATCTTTAGCTATTTAATGAGTTCAAGGTCAGTTTGGGCTATACAAAAAACCCTGTCTTTAAAAAAAAAAAGCTCGAAAAACCAAATAAATAAATAAATAAAACCCACACAAACAGAAAAAGAGACATTTTTACTGTACTAGTTCCTTATCTTATTGCCATGACAAAATATTTGACAAAAGTGGCTTTAGGAAGGACAGGTGTATTTGGCTCACAGTTGTAGGTGATACACTCCATCATGGCAGGGACAGTTGGCTGCAGGAGCAGCAGGTGGCTGACCACATCTTGTCCACAGTCAGGAATGAAAGAGTAATGTCTGCTTTCCCTTTAATTCAATCCATGGCTTTAGCCCTTAGCTCCCACCCATGTTATAGTGGGTATTGCCACCTCAATGAACTCACACACATATGCCCAGAAGATTGTTTCCATGGTGATTTCTGAATCCTACAAAAACGACAAAACCGGGGCTGGAGAGATGGCTCAGAGGTTAAAAGCACTGAGTGCTCTTCCAGAGGTCCTGAGTTCAATTTCCAGCAACCACATGATGGCTCACAACCATCTGTAATGAGAAAGAGATCTGGTGACCTCTTCTGGTCTGCAGCAGACATGCAGACAGAATACTGTATACAT
>JAQHUG010000690.1:5335-17563 GCA_028555095.1 Dicrostonyx torquatus | reverse complement strand
GGTTACTTCCTGAGACTTTGGTGTGCCTCATTTTCAGGCTCCACTCTCTCAGGTTCACACTGCCAATCAGAGTAGAAACAAGGCACTTCCTTATAAGGTGCATTCCTGTAACCCCAGCACTCGGGAATCATGGGGACTCTGGAGGATCAGGCGTTCAAGGCTAGTGTTGCTGAAATGATGTGTCCAAAGCTATTCTGGACTACACAAGATCTTGGCTTTCAAAATAAAAACAAATAAAAAGTAAAAATGTTATGGGGGCAGGCTTGTTCTACAGCACCAAATAAACTAATCAAGGTAAGGTAGGCCAGTGGTCTCAGTACATGGGAAGCAGGAGGATGAAGAAATTCATGCTCACCTTCAGCTATGCAGCTAGTTCAAGGTGAGGCTGGCTGCACGAAACCCTGTATCCCAAAAAGAAGTTATTGAAGGAGGAGGAGAGGATGGAGAGAGTTTGGTGAGCTATCAGGGGCATTAGTTAGGAAGAATAACTTTATTGTGTGTGTTTGCTCATGTGTTCATGAGGTTGTAAGCAACAGGTTGTTATTAGGCATCTACCTCCATCATTGTCCACTTTAGTTTTTAAACTAAGTCACTTATGTATGTATATGCATGTACCATGACACATGTGTGAAGATCAAAGGACAACCTGCCTGAGTCAGTTCTCTCTTCCATCATATGGGTTCCAGGGACTGAACTCACACAGTTGAGGCTTAGAGGCAAGCACCTTTACCTTCTGAGCCATCTCCCTGGCCCTCTAGCTTTTTTTTTTTAGCTTACTTATTTTTATGTATATGAGTTTTATGTATATGAGTGTTTCATTACTTGTATGTTTGTGTATTACATACATGCCTGGTGCCCTTGCAGGCCAGAAGAGGGGGTTGGATTCCCTGGAAATGGGTTTATGGATGGTTGGAGGCTGCCATGTAGAAGCAAGGGATTGATCCTGGTCTTCTGTAAGAACAACAGTGCTCTTAACTGCTAAGCCATCTTTCCAGCCCCCTTCTATCTTATTTTTTTTTTGCGATGGGTTCACTCACCAAACCCTGATAACTTACAAGTATCTGTAACTCCAGTTCCATGGAATCCGATGCCCCCTTCTGACCTCTGCAGGCACCAGACACACATGTGGGGCTTATATTTACATGCAGGCAAAACATGCATGTACATGAAGTAAAAATAACTTAAAAATAACAAAATCCTAAAAAAAAATGCTATTTGGTCTACAGGGTTGTTCAAACCAGAATTGTACACTGTGGTAACATGAAGTACTGTGGCTTCTAGATTAAAGGGTCAGGTCTGTATTCTGGAAGACCTCTGTTGGCAATACAAATAGTGAAATCTGCGTTCAGCATTCCACGTATTTAAATATCTGCACGTTCAGTATTCTATATAAAATTTAAATACCGAACAAACACATTTCTGTCAAGCCACATAATAGATGATTATTTCCGGAGTGAATTTATCCGTGGTTAACGTCATTTAATCACCCTACCAAACAATGTCACTGCTTTTTTTTTTCTTCATTAGGTCTTTATTAAGTCTAATCCATCTAAAGAGAAAAGCAAAGGCAACAAAACTCTTGGAAACCTGTCATCTTCAGGTTAAATTTGAGTTTCCATGTTCCCGGCACCGGTGACCAAGCCTTCTGTTACAGCAGGTGTCACGACTACCTGAGCTTACTCCTTGGAACAACGGAGCTGTTGACCAGTGCCCGCCGCAAAAGAGCGCGCAAAGCGCATCCCCTAGCAACGTTTATGGCGGTGTTGCTGGGAGTTGTAGTTTGCGTGTGCCCGCGGTGCCTGCGCGCAAGCTCACAGGGGCGGTAGGAACTACACTTCCCAAGAGTCATCGGAGCAGGACTGGGCGGGGCCTGTCCAGAAGGCAGGGCTCTGACTGCCGCGGTGGTTGTGGCGGCTCATTCGTAAATGCCCCGGCTACTCGATGATAACTGTGTCACTGATTGGAGTGGTCTGAACGGCTGGGTCTTCGTGGGCGAAAGGAGCGAAGGAACCCTTCCGTCGCCCGGGTCCTGAGAGGCCAGCTCGGACTTCGGGCTGGTGAGGCGCGGAGGGCTGGGCGCCCGGGCGGCGGTGGTTCCGGGGCTTGTAAGTCCGCTTTGTTCCTTCGAGCACCCAGGAGGTCGCCCCTCAAGGGAGGGTGATGGGAGTTTCTGTCCCGGGTGAGGTGGACAAGAAGCTCGGTGACGCGCGCCGGGGACGCTGTCTCGCCGGGCCGGGTGCAGTGGCGCTCTTGCTGTAGTCTTCAGGGTCCATTCGGCCTTCTCCAAAAGCTTTGTTGCTTTCAAAGGAGTTGTGTGTTAGGGGAGGCAGACCTGTCAGCCGAAAAGTTTTCAGGATCTGAATTGTCCTCTCGTATTTTCCTCCGCCTCCTGTGCGGATATTTTATACTTTGTCCCGATCTAACTTTAAAGATGTCAAAACTTTAGATTTTTTAAAAAAGATTTTTAAAGACAGCTTTATCAATGTGTAGTTAATTTACAGTACTGTCTGCAGCTTCATGAGCTGTACTTTAGATTTTAATGTCTGAGTCTACATAATATACTGTTCTAGACATTTTATTATTTGTGGTTTACCAAGGCCTTCGATTTAGTCATAAAAAGCGGATTTAGGGGGAACATTTTTGGCGTTCTTGCAAGGGCTTGCTATGTAGTCTAAGCTGGCCTCCAGCTCGAATGCTTCATTCAGGTGTGCGTCACCAATGCCCGACTGCAAATCAGTATTTCTATACTTCAAAATGGCAGTATGTGGATTTTTAGGATCATAATAATGGAACTGTTGCAAAGGTACAAAGTTTTAGGGCTTAAAAAAGGTGTGTATGTAAAGACAGTGTTAAGATGCCAACATAAAGCTTTTGTCAGTCTAGTAGGGAAGTGGTGGGTTTCACATTAGAGTGACTGCAGTTTGTTTACTTTATAAATTTTAAAATATTATTACTGTGTTTAGGATTTGTGTTGGTTATATGCATGTTGGAGGTTAGGGTACATTTTCATGGAGTTGGCATCTTCCTTCACCTGGGGTTCTGGAACCAGGTCAGGTTATCAGGCTGGTGCAGTAAGCACTTTTCCCACTTTGAGCCATCTCCCCACCTCTGGCTTTTGTGTCTAAGACAGTTCCTTACATTAACTCACACTATCTTCTGGACCTGGCCAGACTGTCTTCACACTGATCACCAGCTTCCTTCCTCTCTGCCGGGATCCCATGTGTGAGCCCCCAAGTTTGGATTTAAAAAAAAAAAATCTTACTAAGGATGTTGAAATTTCACCAAGGTTGACTGAAAAATCCCCACCGTACTTTTTTAGGTAGTTTCCTAATGTAAGGAAAATTAGGATTAGTGTTCTTACAACAGATTTACAAGAAATTACCATTCTGTATACTGGATACAGATAGCCAGTTAATGTATGCTACTCTTTTTTTAAAAAATTGATTTTATTGAGCTCTACATTTTTCTCTGCTCCCCTCTGTGCCTCTCCCATCCCCTTTTAACCCTCTCCCAAGGTCCTCATGCTCCCAATTTACTCAGGAGATCTTGTCTTTTTCTACTTCCCATGTATATTAAATCTATGTAAGTCTCTCTTAGTGTACTCATTGTTATCTAGGTTCTCTGGGATTGTGATTTGTAGGCTGGTTTTCTTTGCTTTATGTTTAAAAACCATGTGTGAGTGAGTACATGTGATAACTGTCTTTCTGGGTCTGGGTTACGTCACTCAATATGATGCTTTCTGGCTCTATCCATTTGCCTGCAAATTTCAAGATGTCATTTTTTCTGCTGTGTAGTACTCCATTGTGTAAATGGACCACATTTTCCTTATCCATTAAGCATATCACATAGTGTCTGTACTCCCTGAAGGCAGGAGCCCTTTCCCAAGAAGAACCAATTCCTGTCTTTCTCGGTGTTCTAGTTTGGTTCTCTGTGCTGTGATAAAACACTGACCAACTTGGGGAGGAAAGACCTTATTTCAGCTTACAAGTTACGGTTTATCATTCGGAGAAGCAGGGAAGGGGCTCTATTGAGGTAGGAACTGAAACAGAGACCATGGAAGAGTATTGCTTACTGGCTCATGGCATAGCTTGCTTTCCTACATAACCCAGAACCACCTGCTCAGGAGTGGCATTACCCACAGTGACTGGGCCCTTCCACACCAGTTACTAATTGAGACAGTGCCCCCCGAGGACTTGCCTAGAGGCCAGTTTGATGGAGGCAGTTCCTCAGGTGAGGTTCCTTTTCCCAAGTGACGGTAGTTGTGTCTAGTTGACAAACACTAACCAGCACCCTGGGTAATCACCGTTCTGATTTTTTAACTCAATTTTTTCCCCCTTCACAGGTGAATTTCATGTATGTGCACCACTGTGTGTGTAGTGCCCTCACAGGTCAGGGGAGGGTGTGAAATCCCCTTGGAACTGGAGTTTTGGATGGCCTTGAGTGACCATATGGGTTCTGGAACTTGAACATCCTCTACAAGAGCAGTAAGTGCTCTTAACCATTGAGCCATCTCTTCAGCCTCGTCTATATTTCTTTCTGTTTTTTTTCCCTGTCTATATTTCTTATAATACACATTGCTCTGACTATATGATTAACAGTGTTTTTGTTTTTATTTATGTGTTATGTGTGCAAGGGTAATGCATGTATGCCCTATGAGTTCAATGCTGGCAGGTCAGAAATGGGCATCAGATTCCTTGCAGCTGGAGCTACACGTGGTTATGGCCGTCTGTCCCATGTGGTTGCAAGGAACTGAATTTGGGTTTTATGGTAGAGCAGGAAGAACTCTTACCCACTGAGCCCTCTTTGCAACACCTTGTGGTTTTTTGAGACAGGGTCTTACTCTGTGGGGCAGCCAGCCTGGAATTCATGATGTAAGCTATTTTGGTCTGGAACTCATGGTAATCTACTTGCCTCTACTTCCTAAGTGCTGGGTTATAGGTGTGGGCTACTACACTTGGCTTGTTTATTTTAGTGTGGGATACTGAATCCAGGTCTCACATGGTAAACAAACATCACAAAGCTACATCTTGAGGCAGGGTCTCATCTGTATGCCAGGTTGGCCTGGAACTCCCTCTGCCGTAGTCTCTTCAGTGCTGGCATAACAGGTGTGGGTTACAATACCTGGCTTACTTTCAGTTTATTGCAAATGTGATCTTGTGCCAATATAACAATGGTACATAATGTCTAGAGGCAAAATTGCTAGGTCATAGCTTTTGTGCATTTTACACCTTGGATAGAAAACTGCCTTACTTTCCAAAATACGTTATTTCTCAAAGGAATACTTACTGAAAAAAATTCTGTTTTGTCATATTGAATATTAGCAGTCTTTAGTCTTTGCCAACCCAGTGCTTGGGGGCAAAAAAGAGGTATATTGTAGCATGAATTCTAATTGTTCTTAATAATAAAAACTTGAAGTCAGCTATCGGGGTGAAAGCTGAAGGATCAGAGAAGCAGAGCAGCCAGCCACTAGAGAGTTCTTACCCCTACCAATGCTCAGACCAAAGGGGTGATCCTGTCCTATGAACCCTCAGACTGCATCCATTTCTACGAATCCTCAGACTGCTTCCTCTCTCTCGGCGAAGCCTCATACTGCACTGAGCTCCTGTCTCCTACCTTATATTCCTCTCTCTGCCTGGTCATATCACTCCTGTCTATCCCTAGTGCTGTGATCACCTTTGTGTGAGACAAATTCAATCTTGTGTAGCCCAGGGTGGCCTTGAACTCACAGAGATCTGTCTGCCTCGGTCTCCCTAGTTCTGGGATTAAAGGTGTGTGCCACCACTGCCTGGCCTCTATGTCTAACTAGTAGCTTACCTCTGCATGCTTTATTTGTTATAGCATAAACAATATATCACCATATTTGTGTGTGTGTATGTATGTGTGAGTGATTAAACCTATGTCCAAGGGGCCCTAGGCTCCCAGGCCACCCTTCCCTCTTTCACTCTACCTTTTTACTCTCTCATCTGCCTATGTTGTAATACCTGACTCTCTCCACTCCCTAAGCATCTGCAAAGCCAAATGCATCATGGTGAACTGGAGGCGAGTGGGGATGGGAACATGAGGGATCAGGTTGGGGAATGGAGGGAGAGAGTACTAAAAGAGATGCCTGGAAAAGGGGGCATTTCAGGGTGAGATAGAAACCTAGTGCAAGGGAAACTCCCAGGATACAAAGATGACCCCAGCTAAGACCCTAGTAGTAGGGACATGTAGTCTAAACTGGCCATCTCCTGTGATCAGGCAAGACTTCCAGTGGAGGGATTGGGACACCAACCCAGACACATAATGCACTGGGGTAAAAGTGACTCAGAGATTGTGGGAATGGCCAACCAATGACTGGCCCAACCTGAGACCCATGCCATGAGTGTGAACCAACCTCTGACACTGCCTGAATCACTAGGACCCAGAGGCCTAGGATAGAACCAAACATGACTCGGAAAAATAAAAAGAAAAAATTCAATGTAATGATGCCTAATGACATTCTGCTATATTCATAGATAGGTGTGTAGCCTAATCCCAATTGTTAACAGAGAGGCTGCATCTAGCAACTGGTAGAAACAGATGCAGATACCCACAGCCAAACATTATGTGGAGCTCGGAGAATCCTATGAAAGAGGTGGAGGAAGGATTGTGGGAACCAGAGGGGACAAAGACACCACAAGAAGACCCACAGAATCAACTCACCTGGGCACACAGGGGCTCAAAGAGATTGAACCACATCCAGAGAACCTGCATGGGACAGATCTAGGCCTTAGGCCCTCTGCATATATGAGACAATTGTATAGCTTGGTCTTTTTGTGGGACTCCTAACAATGGGAGCAGGGCTGTCTTCTGATTCTTTGCCAGCTTTTGGCACCCTGTTCCTCATACTGGGTTGCCTGGTCCAGCCTTAGTATGAGGGGAGGTGCTCAGTCTTACTGCAACTTAATATGCCGTGTTTTGTTGATATCAATGGGAAGCCCGCCCTTTTCTGAATAGAAATGGAGGAGTCGGGGGAGGGCAAAGAGAATGTGTGGGGGTGAGGACTGGGAGGAGAGAAGGGAGGGGAACTGTGGTTGGGATGTAAAATAAATAAAATAATTAAGAAGAAAAAAAAAGAAGGCAGCCTGAGCAAGTCAGTAAGCAGCACTCCTCATGGCCTCTGAATCAACTCCTGTCTTCAGGCTCCTGCCCTGTCTTCTCCAAGCTGTAAGGTGAAATAAACCCTTTTCTCCTTCAAGTCATGGTATTTTTTTTTGTTTTGTTTTTAGACTTATTTATTATGTATACTGTGTTTCTGTGTGCATTCATGCCTGCACACCAGAAGATGGCATAATATATCATTACAGAGGGTTGTAAAGCACCATGTAGTTGCTGGGACCTCTGGAAGAACAGCCACTGCTCTTAACCTCTGAGCCATCTCTCCAGCCCTGGTCATAGTGTTTATCACAGCAATAGAAACCTTAAGACCTTGTTAACAGCTGCATGTACCCAGAGCCTAACATAAAACATGAAATTAGAAAATGGTAATGGAGGAAAATCAGACATATTAAAGGAAGGAGCCTATTTTCTCCATGTATTTCTTTACACAGTAGCATAGTTCCTCATCAAACTTTGATGATTCATGCAGGAAGTTCCTATGACTCGAGCCAATGTAATTTTTGTTATTGAACATTGAATGAGTACAAATAATACTTTGTAGTACTGAATTTATTTGCAATGGAAAGTTCTGATGTAGTTTTAACAATTTTAGCAAACAGATTTACCAAGTTCCTTCTATTTGCATGGAGCTAGGCAGTGGAGGGTATGGGCTCTTCAGGATCTCCAATTTGGAAGAGTATGAATGAACATGATAACAAAATACCATTAATACCGAGATCAGTGCTAAATGTCGATGCTAGGGTCATCTGGAATACAGACAGGGACTCTAGAGCTGTGCACATGCGGATGGGATGCCAAAGCAGGCCTGTGGAGCTGTGGGTGGTGCTTGTGTGATGACTTTTGTTTAGTTCCCCAACTGGGCAAAGAAACAAGTATATACTACCTGACATTGGCTGTGCCTTCTTGATTTTATTTATTTACTTATTTATTTATGGTAATTGAACAACTTAAGAGTGTCTTCAGAACCTATAGTTTTAGGTCAAGTGATCTAGCATGTGTATATCTTAGTAACTAAATGGTTAGAAGTGTCCTGAAGTTTCTGATCTACTCAAATTAGATTTCTGAAGGCAAAACTCAAATCATCCAGTTTATTGCTTAGTTGCTTTTTCATTAAAGTCTTTATTTTATGCTTACCTATATAGTGTGTGTGTTTGCATGTGTTTGTGCATGTTCACGTATGTGCTGTGCGAGAATGCTGAGTTCAGAGGACACCTTATAGGAGTTCTTCTCTTCTACCACGTAGGACCTGGGGAGTGAACTCATGCTTGGTAGCAAGTGTCTTTACCACTCAGCCAACTTGTCACTCCCTATTAAAGTCATCTGTGTATCTAATGTTTAGTTTTGAGCTGGGTTGAGGCAGGTGCATTTGTGACAGTTTATTGAACACTTGTTGGCTTTCTTTCTTACAGGTGTTGGAAGTCAGGAGGTGTTCTGGATTTCCCAGTGTTTTTAAAAGGGTTATTAGACAGAAATGTTCCTGATGCCAACCTCTTCAGAATTAAACAGTGGGCAGGACTTCCTGACCCACTGGATGACCAGTCCTTCTCGGGCCGGGGTCATATTAAATCGAGGATTTCCTATTTTGGAAGCAGACGAGAAACAAGCAATTACAAATGTCTCTACCAGCTTCCCTGTTAAAGCGACCCGTTTCTCAAACAGCTTCAGCTTTAGTAGTGAAGAGGATTCATTTCATGAAGAACAGAAGTTGGAGGCTGGAGGACCTCACAAACTACACTCAGAAAGCTCCGAAGCCTGTGCAGTCTTTCCTTTAGTTAAAAAGGAGCCAATAGTGTCATGTCAGGATTCCCCTGGATACCAGGAAGATAACAAAAACGACTTTATGTCTGATCTTTCGAGTGAACTCAAAGAAATGACTAATAAAAACCCACTTTTTAAAAAACTGGAACAGGTAGGGTTTGGCCTGAGATCTCCTTTGTGTTTGTTAGAGGCTTTGTATTATCGTTATCTTGTTTTCCCCTTTGCTCTGAACCCTCAAATTCTACATTTTTGTTTTCTGTCTAATGTGGAACATTAAGATGTGTTTGATACACATATAAAATGTAGCTGTTAAGACAAATTCATGTTTTTAAATTGCCACTTTGGTAAACATGAAGTTAGAAATGGTTGATCAAATATTAGAAAACAGTTGATGTCCTGGTGTACCCATCCCCTTCTAAGACTTGAAGGAGTCGTTTTCCCCATTTGTTATTTGAGATACTGATATGGTTTCCTTTAGAAAAATTAGATTTTAGTGTTGTTATGGCAGATTTATTTATTTAGGGGGGTGTCTTTCTTTGAATTTATTTATCAGGGAAGATCTGGGAAGGGAGAATGAAGGAATTAAGAAAAATGGTAAAGGGTGGCATGAAGTGTAATGCTACTTTGATTTTACATTTAAAAAGCTGAAAGAAATACAGCAAAAGAAGCAGGAACAACTGAAGAGGCAGCAGTTGGAGCAACTTCAGAGGCTCATGGAGGAACAAGAGAAGCTGCTCATCATGGTATCTGGGCAGCACATGCTTCCAGGTAGGTTTTACTTATATGTGGCCATCAGTTAATACAACGAGACAAAGTTACACATGCTTCCTACCTTTTTTAATTGCTTGGCAGATTATTTCTACATTGCCCGTCAGAGGCTGGGAACTCCAGCTTCTTCAGGGTCAGGTAGATAAATGTGAAATGATGGTGTAATAATACTGGGATCAGAGAGGTGTTCTAGCATTCCGGAGTATATGTGTCATGTTTGAGGGCATTCTCATATATACATGGAGCTGGGGGCTGAACCCAGGGCCTCACACATGCTAAGCATGGGTTCACTGAGCTACATCCCCAACTAGCACAGTGGTTTTGGGGGAAAAACTAGGAAAGGAAAAGCTAGGTTATGTGTAGAGTTACTGGTGTCCAACTCCTGACTGGTGCGTGGAAACTCTTCAGGGCTACAATGGTAAAACTGTAGAGCCCATTCTGCCTGATTGCAGAGCTGTGTGGTTCCTGGGGTAGTAGATGGCGGTGGTTTCTTGTGTGCTGAGTCTGTTAACAGGAAGCATCAGGAGCTTACCAGAGAAAACAGCATTGGAATTTGATCTGGAGCAGTAACAAAAACATTCCTCAGTCATGACTGAGAACAAGCAAATTCCATATCGTCAGTGCTTATTAGTGAGTCTGGTGTGAGTAATAGGGATATTTTTCACTTTGTCTGTGTCTCCAAAATGCTGAGATGACAGGTGTGTTACTACCATGCTCAGTTTACTCAGTGTTGGAGACTGAACCCAGGACTTTGTGCTTGCTAGGCAAGTACTCTGCCAATTAGGCTATATCCTCAGTATTTTTGTAAAAATTTTAAAAATAATTTAATATTTTTATTTTATGTGCATTGGTGTTTTGTCTGCATGCATGTCTGTGTGACGGTGTTGGATTTCAGGGCCTGGAGTTACAGATGTTAGCTGCCGTGTGGGTCCTGGGAATTGAACTGGGGTCCTCTTGAAGAACAGTCAGTGCTCTTAACTGCTGAGCCATCTCTCCAGTTCCAGTACTTGTGTAAATTTTTATCTGAGGTGATGGTTTGAATAGGTGTGGCCCCCATAGACTCATATGTTTGAATGCTTGGCCCATAGGGAGTGACATTATTAAAAGGTGTAGCCTTGTTGGAGGAAGTGTGTCACTGTTGGGATAGGCTTTGAGGTCTCATATGTTCAAGCTATGCCCGGTGTGGCATATAGTCTTCTGCTGCCTGCAGATCAAGGTGTAGAACTCTCAGTTCCTTCTCCAGCACCATGTCTATCTGCATGCTGCCATGCTTCTCACCATGACAGTAATGAACTAATCCTCTGAAACTATACGCCAGCCCCAATTAAATGTTTTTCTTTATATGAGCTGATATGGTCAGAGCAATAGAAACCATAAGACAGATAATAACATGTCTCACAAATTGAAAGAAGTGATTTGGAGCAGTATGTTTGCTTCTTGGCGCTACCTTATAAGAGACATATTTTAGAGGTCCAGGAAGTGCCTGTTTTGTTCAGATACAGTACTGGACACTGAGAATACAGAGAGAAAGACATTGGCAATGAGTGTGCCCAATGAGTGTGCCAAGTGAGAGTGGGTAAGAGGGCTGCAGGGGGGGGGAAGAAATGTGGATGCTTTGTTTTTTTTTTGTTTTTTTTTTTTTGAGAAATATAGAAAGCCCATAGTTTTTATCCTCTGTCTGTCTGTCTGTCTATCTATCTATAGATAAAGAGACAGGGACAGGGATGGAGTTTTACTATCTATCTATCTATCTATCTACCTACCTACCTACCTACCTACCTACTTACCTATAGATAAAGAGACAGGGACAGGGATGGAGTTTTACTATGTAACCCTGACTGGCCTGAAACTCTATGTAGACCAGGTTGGCTTCAAACTTGCAGAATTCCCAAGTGTACCACCACAATTAGCTTATCTTAAAATAATTGAATAGTTTATAATTGCTTTGTAGAATCCATAAACAATAAAGATGATTCAAGCTGGGTGGTGGTGGTGCACACCTTTAATCCCAGTACTTGGAGGCAGAGACAGGCCTCACAGGGATCTTTGTGAGTTCAAGGTCAGCCTGGTCTACAAAGTGAATTCCAGGCCTCGCTCCAAAGCTACGGAGAAAACCTGTCTTGAACCCTCTCCCCTCCCCCCGAAAAGATGATTCAAATAACAGGCTATGACACATTTTACTGTAAAGTACGGATGATTGAATGACAGGAGCAGACTGTAGTTACTAATGTGAGATCTAGCCCAATACAGTTTGGAACACTTAGCTTTGACACAATGGGATTCTGAATTTCTTAATTTTCAATTAAAAAAATTTTTTTTTATTTTGGTACTGGAGGTTAGACCTAGAACCATGTACCTGCAAAGCATACACTCTGTTATTGAGCAACACAGGGATTTGTTTTCCGACTTTGAGGTCTCAAGACCCAAAATCTATCTCCCTCCTTCCCAGTCTTTTTTTGTGACAAGGTCTGCTTTGCTTTCTTGTCAATTTTCCATAAAGAGTTTCATTATAGCATTTTCATACATGTATATTCATTGTACTATGGTCATATTCTCACTCCCACA
>JAQHUG010000689.1:238889-254513 GCA_028555095.1 Dicrostonyx torquatus | reverse complement strand
GTGAACCTCTCATAGACACTGAGTACCACATCACTGTAAACTTCTCATAGACACTGAGTACCACCTCGATGTGAACCACTCATAGACAGTGAGTACCACATCGCTGTGAACCACTGATAGACACTGTGTCCCACATAGCTGTGAACCACTCATAGACACTGAGTACCACATCCCAGTGAACCTCTCATAGACACTGAGTACCACATCACTGTAAACTTCTCATAGACACTGAGTACTACCTCGATGTGACACACTCATATACACTGTGTACCACATATCTGTGAACCACTCATGAACACAGAGTATCACATCACTGTGAACCACTCCAAGGCACTGAGTACCACATCCCTGTTTACCCCTCATAGACACTGAGTACCACAATGCTGTGAACCACACATAGACACTAAGTACCACATCGCTGTGAACCACACTTAGACACTGATACCACATCACTGTGAACCACTCATAGACACCATGCGACAGGTCTGTGAACCGCTCATAGACAGTAAGTACCACATCAATGTGAACCACTCATAGACACTGAGTACCACATATAGGTGAACCCAACATAGGCACTGAGTAGCACATCAAGGAAAACCACTCATAGACACTGAGTACCACATCGGTGAAGGACTGAGAGTAACTGAGTACCAAGTACCTGAGAAACTGAGTACACGTACCTGGGAATCACTCATAGACACTGAGTACTACATTGGTGTTAACCACTTAGAGACTTGAGTTCCACATCACTGTGAACCACTCATAGACATTGAGTACCACATCACTGTGAACCACTCATAGACACTGAGTACCTCATTGCAGTGAACCACTCATAGAAACTGTGTACCACATCACGGTGTTTGCCTCATAGACACTGAGTACGACATTGATGTGAACCACTCATAGACACTGAGTACCTCATCGCTGTGAACCACTTAAAGAAAATAATTACCACATCGCTGTTTACCCCTCATAGACACTGAGTACCACATCGCTGTGAACCACTCATAGACATTGAATACCACATCACTGTGAACCACTCATAGGCACCATACGAAAGGTCTGTGAACCACTCATAGACAGTAAGTACCACATCAGTGTGAACCACTCATAGACACTGAGTACCACATTTAGGTGAACCAAACATTGACACTGAGTACCACATCAAGGAGAACGATTCATAGACACTGAGTAACACATCGTTGAAGGACTCAGAGAAAATGAGTACCAAGAAGCTGGGAATCACTAAAACACACTGAGTACTACATTGCTCTTAACCACTCAGAGACACTGACTACCACATCACTATGAACAACGCATACACACTAAGTACTATATTCCTGTGAACCAGTCATAGACACTGTGTACCACATTGATGTGAACCACTCATAGACACTGAGTACCACATCAGTGTGAACCACACTTAGACTCTGAGTACCACATTGCTGTGAACCACTCAAATACACTGAATACCGAATAACTGTGAAGCACTCATAGACACTGAGTACCACATCACTGTAAAACACTCATAGACACAGTACCACTGAGCTCTGAACCACTCAAAGACACTGAGTATCACATTGCCGTTAACCACTAAGGGACAATGAGTACCAATCACTGTAAGGCACTTGTAGACACAGCATGACAGGGATGTGAACCACTAGTAGACACTGAGTACCACATCACAGTGAACCACTCATAGATACTGAGTACCACATCACTGTGAACCACACATAGACTTAGTACCCCAGAGCTGTGAAACCCTCATTGATAATGAGTACCACATCACTGTGAAACACTAACAGAAACTGAGTACCAAGTGGCTGGGAATCACTCATAGACACTGAGTACTACATTGCTATTAACCACTCAGAGACACTGATTACCACATCACTGTGATCCAATCATAGACAGTGAGTACTACATCATTTTGAACCACTCATAGTCACTGAGTACAACATCTCTGTGAACCACCCATAGACCCTGAGTACCCCATCATTGAAAAACACTCATAGACACTGAATACCCCATCACTGTAAAACACTAATAGACACTAAATACCACATTGTTGTGAAGCACTCATGGACACTGAGTACCACATGGTGTTAACCACTCAGAGACACTGAGTTACACATCGCTGTGAACAACTACTAAACACTGAGTACCACTTCGGTGTGAACCAATCATAGACACTGTGTACCACATCGATGAACTACTCATAGAGACTGAGTACCACATCGCTCTGAACCACTCATAGACACTGAGCACCATATCGCCTTGAAAAACTCATAGACAATAAGTACCACATCACTGTCAACCACTCATAGACACTGAGCATACATCGCTGTGAACCACACATACACACTGAGAATCACATTGCAGTGAACCAATGATAGACACTGAGTACCACATCGCAGTGTACCACTCGTAGACACTGAGTACCACATCACTGAGAACCACTCATAGACACTGAGTAACTCATCGCTGTGAACCACTCATACATACTGAGTACCATATTGAGGTGAAGCACACATAGACACAGAGTACCAATCGCTGTCAACCACTCTTTGACACAGCATGACAGGGATATGAAGCAGTCATAGACACTGTGTACGACATCACTGTGAACCACTCATAGAGACTGTATGACAAGTCTGTGCACCACTCAGAAACACTATGTACCACAACACTGTGAATAACTCACAGACACCGAGTTCGACATCGCTGTGAACCACTCATAGACACGGAGTACCACATCACAGCGAACCACTCATAGACACAGAGTACCACATAACAGCAAACCACACATAGACATTGAGTACCACAACACGGCGAACCATTCATAGACACTGAGTACCACATCAGTGTGAACCACTCATAGACCTTGTGTACCATATCAGTATGAACCACTCCTACACACTGATTACCACATCACAGCGAACCTCACATAGACACTGATTACCACATTGTGGTGAAAAACTCGTAGACACTGTGTATGACATCGCTGTAAACCACTTAGAGACACTATGAACACAACACTGCGAAAAACTCATAGACACCGAGTACCACATCACTGTGAACCACTCATAGACACGGATTACCACATTACTGTGAACCATTCATAGACACTGAATACCACATCACAGCGAACCACTCATAGACACTGAGTACCACATTGCTGTGAACCACTCAAAGACACTGAATACTACATCTCTGTAAAAAACTCATAGACAATGAGTACCACATCATTTTGAACCACTCATGGACACTCAGTACCTCATCAGTGTGAACCCTCATAGACACTGAGTACCATATCACTGTGAACAACTCCTTAACACTGAGTACCACATTGCTGAGAACCACTCATAGACACTGAATAACACAACTCGGTGAACCACTCAGAGCTACTGAGTACCACATCATTGTGAAGCACTCACAGACACATTACGACAGGGCAGTGAGCCACTCATAGACACTGAGTACCACATCGCTATGAACCACACATAGACACTGAGTACCACATCGTTGTGAACCACTCATAGACACTAAGTACCACATCGCTGTGAACCACACATAGACACTGTGTACCACATCACTGTGAACCACTCCTTAACACTGAGTACCACATCACTGTGAATCACGAATAGAAATTGAGTACCACATTGCTGTGAACCACTCATAGACACTGAGTACCATATCGCTGCGAACCACTCATAGACTAAGTACCATATCTATGTGAACCACTCATACACACTCAGTACCACATCACTATGAACAACACATAGACACTGAGTAACAGATCACTGTCTACCAGACTTAGACACTGAGTACCACATCTTTGTGAACCACTCATAGATACTGATTACCACATGGCTGTGAACCACTCATAGACACTGAGTACCACATATCTGTGAAAAACTCATAAACACTGAGTACCACATCACTGTGAACCAGTCATGGACATCAGTACCAAATCAGTGCGAACCCCTCATAGACACTGAGTACCACATCACTGTGAAGGACTCACATACACATTATAACCGGGCTGTGAACCACACATAGACACTGAATGCCACATCGCTGTGATCCACTCATAGACACTCAATACCACATCAGTGTGAACAACTCATAGACACTGAGTACCAAATCTCTCCAAACCACTGATAGACACTGAGTACCACATCACTGTGAACCACTCATAGACACAGTACGACAAGGCTGTGAACCAGTCACAGACACCGAGTAACACATCACTGTGAAACACTCATAGACACAGTATGACAGGGCGGTGAAGCACTCACAGACACTTAGTAGTACATATCTGTGAAACATGCATAGACACACTACAACAGGGATGTGAAACACTCATAAACACTGAGTACCACAGCACTGTGAACCACTCATAGACACTGAGTACCACATCACCGTGAAACACTCATAGACACAGTACAGCAGGGTTGTGAAGCATTCATAGAAACTGAGTACCACATCAATGTGAACCACTGACAGACAGTGAACCACCTCACTGTGAGCCACTCTTTAACACTGAGTACAACATCGCTGTGAAACACTAATAGACACAGGACCACATCACTCTGAATCACTCAGAGACACTGAGTACCACATAACTGGAACCACTCATAGACACTGAGTACACATCACTGTGAACCAGTCATAGACACTGAGTACCACATCTCTGTGAACCACTTATAGACACTGAGGACCACATCAGTTGGAACCACTCATAGACACTGAAGACCACATTAGTGTGAACCACTCATACACACTGAGTACCACATCAGTGTGAAACACTCATAGACAAAGAGGACCACATCAGTGTGAAACACTCATAGATATTAAGTACCACATCCCTATGAACCACTCTTTGACACTGAGTACAACATCCCTGTGAAACACTCTTAGACACAATACCACAGCGCTGTGAACCACTCATAGACACTGAGTAAAACATCATTGTGATCCACTTACAGAAACTGAGTATCATATCACTGTGAACCAATGATAGACACTTAGTACCCTATCACTGTGAACATTCATAGACACATTATACAAGTCTGTGAACCACTCGTAGGCACTATGTACCACATCACTGTGAACCACTCATAGACACTCAGTACCAAATCACTGTGAACCACTCAAGGTCACAGTACCACAGGGCTGTGAATGACTCATAAACACATAACTGTGAACCATAATAGACACTGAGTATCACATCAGTGTGAATTCCTCATATAGAATGTTTACCACATCACTGTGAATCACTCATAGCCACTGAGTACCACATCACTGTGAACCATAATAGACACTGAGTACCACATAAGTGTGAACCACTCATAGACAATATGAACCATATCACTGTGTACCACTCATAGACACATGTACCACATCACTGTGAACCACCAAAGACAAAGAGTACCGCATCACTGTGGAGCACTCGTAAACACCGAGTACCACATCAATGTCAAACATTCATAGATACTGAGTACCACAAGTGTGTGAACCAGTCATAGACACTAATTAACATATCATTGTGAACCACTCATAGACACATATACCACATCACTGTGAACCAATTAAAGACACAGAGTACCGCCTCACTGTGAAGAACACATAGACACTGTGTACCACGTCACTGTGATCCACTCATATACACTGAGTTACACATCACTGTGAACCACTTACAGAGACAGAGACACATCAAAGGGAACCACTCATAGACACTGAGTACCACATCACTGTGAACCAGTAAAGCACCTTGAGTAGCATATCACTGTGAATCACTAATAGACACAGTACCACAGAGCTGTTAAACACTCATAGATACTAAATACCACATCACTGTGAACCACTCATAGTCACAGTACCACATCACTGGGAAACACTCATAGACACTCAGTACCACATCACTGTGAACCACGCAAAGACAGTGAGTACTACCTCAGTGTGAACCACTCATAAACACAGAGTACCACATCACTGTGAATCACTCATCAACAAGCAACACAGAGCTTTGAACAACTCATAGACACTGAGTACCACATAAATGTTAACCACTCAGAGACACTGAGTACAACATCACTGTGAATCACTAAATAGACACCGAGTATCATGTGGTTGTGAACTACACATAGACAATGAGTACCAAATCATTGTGAACCACTCATAGACATTGAGTTCCATATCACTGTGAACCACTTACAGACACTGAGTACCACATCACTGTGAACCACTCATAGACACTGAGTTCCACATCACTTTGAACCAATTTCAGACACTGTGTGCCACATCATTGTGAACCACTCATAGACACTGAGTACCACATAAATGTAAACCACTCATAGACACTGAGTACAACATCACTGTGAACCACTCATAGACACTGAGTACCACATCACTGTAAACCACTCATAGACACTGAGTTCCACATCACTGTGAACCACTTACAGACACTGAGTGCCACATCAGTGTGAACTACTCATAGACACGGAGGAAAACATCACTATGAACCACTCATAGACACTCAGTACCACAACACTGTGAACCACTCATAGACACTGAGTACCACATCACTGTGAACCAGTCATGCACCATGATTAACATATCACAGTGAACCACTCATAGACACAGTACCACAGATCTGTGAACCACTCATAGAAATTTAATAGTACATCACTGTGAACCACATATAGAAACTGAGTATCACGTGGCTGTAAACCACACATAGACATTTAGTACTACATCACTGTGAACCACTCATAGACACTAAGTACCACATCACTCTGAAATACTCATAGACTCTGAGTGCCAAATCACTGTGAACCGCTAAAGGGCACAGTATCACAGGGATCTGAACAACTCATAGACACTGAGTACCACATTACTGTGAACAACTCATTGACAATGAGTAACACATCACTGTGAACCACGCATAGTCAGAGTACCACTGGGCTATGAACCACTCATAGACAATAAGTACCATGTCACTGTGAACCACTATAGACAGTGAGTACCACATCACTCTGAACAACTCATAGTCACAGTAGCACATCACTGTGAACCACTCATAGACACTGAATACCGCATCACTGTGTAGCACTCATAGACAGAGTTTCACATTACTGTGAACTACTCATAGACACTCAGTACCACATCACTGTGAACAACTAAAAGAAACAGAGTACCACATCACTGTGAAGCAATCATAGATCCTGAGTATCACATCAATGTGACCACTCATAGACACTGAGTACCACATCGGTGTGAACCACTCATAGACACATGTACCACATTACTGTGAACCACTAAAAGACACAGAGTACCACATCACTGTGATGAACTTGTAAACACGGACTACAACATCACTGTGAAACTCTCATAGAAACTGAGTACTACATCACTGTGAACCACACATAGACACTGAGTATCACGTGGCTGTGATCTACACATAGACATTGAGTATCACGTTACTGTGAATCATTCATAGACACTGAGTCCCACATCACTGTGAACCACTAATACTCACAGTACCCACAGGGCTGTGAACCACTCATAGACACTGAGTACTGCATCACAGTGGACCACTCATAGACACTCAGTACCACATCACTGTGAACAACTCATAGACACTGAGTACTACCACTGTGAACCACTTATAGTCAGTGAGTTCCATATCACTATGAAACACTTACAGAGACTGTGATCACATCAGTGGGAACCACTCATAGACACTGAGTACATCATCACTGTGAACCAGTACTGCACCCTTAGTACCATATCACTGTGAACCACTAAAAGACACAGAGTACCGCATCACTGTGAAGCAATCATAAACACAAGTACCACAACATGGTGAACCACTCATAGACACTGAGTTCCAAAAAGCTGTGTACCACTCATAGAGACTGAGTACCATATCACTGTGAGCCACTCAGAGTCACAGTACCACAGGGCTGTGAATCACTCATAGACACTAAGTACCACATCACTGTGAACCACTCATAGTCAGAGTACCACAGGGCTGTGAACCACTCAAAGACATTAAGTACTACATGAGTGTGAACCACTCATAGTCACAGTACCACATGGCTCTGAACCACTCATAGAAGCTACGTACCACATCACTGTGAAATACTCATACTCACAGAACACAGGGCTGTGAACCACTCAAAGACACTGAGTATCATGTCCCTGTGAACCGGTCAGAGTCACAGTACCACAGGCTCTGAACCACTCATAGACACTGAGTACCACGTCACTGTGAACCACTCAGATTCAAGGTACCACAGGGCTGTAAAACACTCATATACACATCACTGTGAACCATCATAGACACTGAGTAACACATCAGGGTGAACCACTCATAGACAATGAGTACGACATCTCTGTGAACCACTCATGGAAACTGAGTATCACATCACAGTGAACCACTCATAGACACTGATTACCACATCACTCTGAACCACTCATAGACACTGAGTACCACATCACTGTGAACCACTCATAGACACTGAGAACCACATCAGTATAAACCACTCATTGACAATGAGTACCACATCATTGTGGACCAGTCATGCACCCTGAGTACATATCACAGTGAACCACTCATAGGCACAGTACCACAGAGCTGTAAACCATTCATAGACATTGAGTTCCACAACGCTCTGATCCACTCATATTCACTGAGTACCACATCACTGTGAACCACTCATAGATTGAATCATACATCTCAGTGAACCACACATAGAAAATGTGTATCACGTGGCTGTTAACCACACATAGACATGTAGTACTACATCACTGTGAACCACTCATAGACACTGAGTACCACTTCAATGTGAAACACTCAGACATTTGTGCCACATCACTGTGAACTGCTCAAAGACACAGTATCCCATAGGGATCTGAACCACTCATAGAGACTGAGTACCATATCACTGTGAACAACTCTTTAACACTGAGTACCACATCACTGTGAACCATGCATAGTCACAATACCACTGGGCTGTGAACCACTCATAGACACTGAGTACCAAGCCACTGTGAACCACTCATAGACACTGAATACCATATTACTGTGAACCGCTCATAGTCATAGTAGCAAATCACTGTATTCCACTCATAGACACTGAGTACTACATCAGTGTGAACCACACATAGACACTGAGTATTATATCAGTGTGAACAATTCATAGACACAGAGTACCACATCATTGTGAACCACTCTTAGACACTGGGTACCACATCACTGTGACCCAGTCATAAACACTGAGTACCACATCACTGTCAAGAACTCAATGACACTGAGTACCAAATCACTGTGAAACACTCATTGACACTCAGTACCACATCACTGTGAAGCACTCATAGAACCTGAGTAAAACATCACTGTGTACTACTCTTAGACACTGAGTACCACATTGGTGTGAACCACTCATAGACACTGAGTACCATATCAGTGTGAACCACTCATAGACACCTGTACCACATTACTGTGAACCACTAAAAGACACAGAGTACAAAATCACTGTGATGCACTCATAAACACTGAGTACCACATCACTATGAAACTCTCATAAAAACTGAGTACTGCATCACTGTGAACCACACATAGACACTGAGTATCACTTGGTTGTGATCCACACATAGACATTGAACACCACGTCACTGTGAATCATTCATAGACACTGAGTACCACATCTCTGTGAACCACTCATTTTCACAGTACCACAGGGCTGTGAACCACTCATAGACACTGAGTTCTGCGTCACAGTGGACCACTCAAAGACACTGTGTACCACATCAGTGTGAACCACTCATAGACACTGTGTACCACATCAGTGTGAACCACTCATAGACACTGAGTACTACATCACTATGAACCACTTATAGACACTGAGTTTCAAATCACTGTGAACCACTTACAGAGACTGAGATCACATCAGAGGGAACAACTCATAGACACTGAGTACATCATCACTGTGAACCAGTAATGTACCCTTAGTACCATATCACTGTGAACCAGTAAAAGACACAGAGTACCGCATCACTGTGAAGCACTCGTAAACACAAGTATCACATCACGGTGAACAACTCATAGACACTGAGTTCCACTACACTGTAAACCACTCATAGAAACTGAGTACCAAATCACTGTGAACTACACATTGTCACAGTACCACAGGGCTGTGAACAACTCATAGACACTGAGTTCCATGTCACTGTGGAAAACTCAGAGTCACAGTACCACAGGGCAGTGAAACACTCATACACACATCACTGTGAACGATATTAGGCACTGAGTATCACATCCGTGTGACCCAACCATATACACTGAGTAACACATCACTGTGAACCACTCATTGTCATAGTACCACACGGTTGTGAACCACTCATCGACACATCACTGTGAACCATATTAGACACAGAGTATCACATCAGTTTGAACCACTCATAACACTGAGTACTACATCAGTGTGAACCACTCAAAGACACAGAGTACCACACCACTGTGAAACACTCATAGACACTGAGTACCACATCAGTGTGAACCACTCATAGAAACTGAGTACCACATCACTGTGAATCACTCATCAACACAGTACCACAGAGCTTTCAACAACTCATAGACACTTAGTACCACATCACTCTGAACCACTTATAGACACTGAGTAAAACATCACTGTGAACCACTCATAGACATTCAGTATAATATCACTGTGAACCACTCATAGACACTGAGTACCACATCACTGTGAACCACTCATAGTCATAGTACCACAGGGCTGTGAACCACTCAAGACACTAAGTACCACATCACTGTGTACCACTCATAGTCACAGTACCACAGGTCTTTGAAACACTCATTGACACTAGTACCACGTCACTATGAACCACTCAGTGTCACAGTACCACAGGGCTGTGAACCACTCGTCGAAACATAACTGTGAACCATAATATATAGTGAGTATCACATCAGTGTGAAAACTCAAAGAAAATGTGCACCACATCACTCTGTATCCCTCATAGACACTGAGTACCACTTCACTGTGAACCACTCATAGACACTGAGTAAAGCATCACTGTGAACCACTCATAGGCACTGAGTAAAACATCACTGTGAACCACTCATAGACATTCAGAACCACATCACTGTGAACCACTCATAGACACTGAGTACCACATCACTGTGAACCAGTCATGCACCCTGTGTACATATCACAGTGAACCACTCATAGGCACAGTACCACAGAGGTGTGAACCACTCATAGTCACTGAGTTCCACAACGCTGTGAACCACTCATAGAAACTGAATAGTACATCTCGGTCAACCACACATAGAAACTGTGTATCATGTGGCTGTTAACCACACATAGACATGTAGTACTACATCACTGTGAACCACTCACAGACACTGAGTACCACTTCACTATGAAACACTCATAGACATTTGTGCCACATCATTGTGAACCACTAAAAGACACAGTATCATAGGGCTCTGAACCACTCAAAAACACTGCGTACCACATCACTGTGACCCACTGATAGACACTGAGTACCACATAACTGTGAACCACGCATAGTCACAGTACCACTGGGCTGTGAACCACTCAAAGACACTGAGTACCATGTTACTGTGAACCACTCATAGACACTGAGTACCACGTCACTCTGAAACACTCATAGTCATAGTAGCACACCACTGTATTCCACTCATAGACACTGAGTACTATATCAGTGTGAACCACTCATAGACAGAGTATTATATCAGTGTGAACAACTCATAGACACAGAGTACCACATCACTGTGAACCACTCATAGACACTGCATACCACATCACTGTGACCCACTGATAGACACTGAGTAACACATCACTGTCAACAACTCATTGACACTGAGTACCACATCACTGTGAACCACTAACAGACACTGAGTACCACATCACTGAATCACTCATAATAACAGTACCACAGGGCTCTGAACCACTCATAGACACTAAGTACCAAATCACTTTGAACCACTTCTAGTCACAGTACCACAGGGCTGTGAACCACTCTTAGTCACTGAGTACCACAACACTGTAAATCATAACAGACTGAGTACCACATCAGTGTGAACCAGTCATAGACACTGATTACCACATCAGTGAGAACCACCCATAGACACTCATTACCACATCACTGTGAACCACTCATTGACACTGCATACCAAATCCGTGTGAACCACTCATAGACACTGAGTACAACATCACTATGAACGACTTATAGACAATTAGTTCAACATCACTGTGAACCACTTACACAGACTGAGACCACATCAGTGTGAACCACTCATAGACACTGAGTTCCACATAACTGTGAACCAGTAATGCACATTGAGTACCATATCACTGTGAACCACTCTTAGACACAGTACCACAGACCTGTGAACCACTCATAGACACTGAGATCTACAAAGCTGTGAACCACTCATAGAGACTGAGTACCACATCACTGTGAACCACGCATAGTCACAGTACCAGAGGGCTGTGAACAACTCATAGACACTGAGTACCACGTCACTGTGGACCACTCAGAGTCACAGTACCACAGGCCTGTGAACCACTCACAGACACATCTCTGTGAACAATAATAGACACTGAGTATCATCAGTGTGAAACACTCATAGACACTGTGAACCACATCACTGTGGAACACTCAGAGTCACAGTACCCCAGGCCTGTGAACCATAACAGACACTGAATATCATCAGTTTGAAACACTCATAGACACTGATATCACATCACTGTGAACCACTCATAGACACTAAGTACCACATCACTGTGAACCACTCAAATACACAGTATCACAGCGCTCTGATCCACTTATAGACACTGAGTGCCACATCACTGAGAACCACTCAAAGACACAGTATCACATGGCTCTGAACCACTCATAGACACTGAGTACCACATCACTGTGGACCACTCAGAGTCACAGTACCACAGGCCTGTGAACCACTCATAGACACATCACTGTGAACCATAATAGACACTGAATATCATCAGTTTGAAACACTCATAGACACTGAGTATCACATCGGTGTGAACCACTCATATTCACTGAGTACCACATCACTGTGAACCACTCCAAGAAACTGAATAGTACATCTCTTTGAACCACACATAGAAACTGAATATCACGTGGCTGCTAATCACACATAGACATTTTGTAATACATCACTGTGAACTACTCATAGTCACAGTAGCACATCACATAGACACTGAGTACCACATCACTCTGAACCACTCATAGACATTGAGTACCAAATCAATGTGAAACACTCATTGACACTCAGTACAACATCACTGTGAAGCACTCATAGACACTCAGTAAAAAATCGCTGTGAAACACTCATAGACAGTGAGTACCACATCGGTGTGAACCATACATAGACACTGAGTACCACATCACTGTGAAGCACTATAGTCACAGTACCACAGGGCTGTGAACCACTCATAGACGCTAAGTACCACATCACTGTGAGCCACACAGAGTCACAGTACCACAGGGCTGTGAACTACTCATAGACACATCACTGTGAACCATAAAAGACATTGAGTATCACATCAGTGTGTACCTCTCATAAACAATGATTACCACATCACTGTGAAAAACTCAGAAACTGAGTACCACATCAGTGTGAACCACTCATAGACACTGAGTACCACATCACTTGAACCACTCATAGTCACAATACCACAGGGCTGGGAACCACTCATAGATACTAAGTACCACGTCACTGTGAACCATTCAAAGTCACAGTACCACGGGGCTGTGAACCACTCTTAGAAACATCCCTGTGAACCAAAATTGACACTGAGTATCACATCAGTGTGAACCCCTCATATCCAATGAGTACCACATCACTGTGAATCACTCATAGACACTGAGTACCACATTACTGTGAACCACTCATAGACACTGAGTACCACATCACTGTGAACCACTCATAGACACTGATTACCACAGCACTGTGAACCACTCATAGACACTGAGTACCACATCACTGTGAACCATAATTGGCACTGAGTACCACATAAGTTTGAAGCACTCATAGACAATAAGTACCATATCACTGTGTACCACTTATAGACACTGAGTTCCAATTCACTGTGAAACACTCACAGACACTGATTACCAC
Source organism: Dicrostonyx torquatus (assembly GCA_028555095.1). Lineage (NCBI taxonomy): Eukaryota > Metazoa > Chordata > Mammalia > Rodentia > Cricetidae > Dicrostonyx > Dicrostonyx torquatus. The sequence continues at coordinate 240,313 of JAQHUG010000689.1, read as the reverse complement.
ATCAGTGTGAACCACTAATAGATGTGAGTATCATATCATAGTAAACCACTCATAGACTCATGTACCTCGTCACTGTGAACCACTTAAAGACAAAGAGTACCGCATCACTGTGAAGCAATTGTAGACACTGAGTACCACATCATTGTGAAACACTCATAGAAAATGAGTACTAACTTAGCTGACTTCCAAGCATCTGGCCTCATCAGAGGCGGGGTACTTGGTTCCCAAAGGAACTCAGCCTGTTCTTGGGCTGGGGTCTTGAGGGAAAAGGGGCCTGTACAAAGCCACAGGGCTTTGTGGAGCACAGAATCCCGACTTTCTGACTGTGGCAGACCCTTGGAGAGGGCTCCTGATTCAACCATTCGACCGGGAGGGTAAGTGACTCCCAGGCCAGCCATCTAGGTGTCTGGCCACAGAGGGGACTAAGGACACCCGCCCATCCCCCAAGCCTTCGGGTCATTAAGGCAGCTTCTCCCACTTATTGGCTTTTCTGATTAGTACATCTTAGCTCACTTCCAAGCATCTGGCCTCATAGAGGTGGGGTACTCAGTTCCCAAAAGGAACTCAGCCTGTTCCCGGGCTGGGGCCTTGAGGGAAAGGGGTGCCTGTACAAAGCCACAGGGCTTTGTGGAGCACAGAAGCCCGCTTTTCTGACTACGGCAGACCCTTGGAGAGGGCTCCTGATTCAGCCATTTGACCAGGAGGGTAAGCGACTCCCAGCCCAGCCATCTAGGTGTCTGGCCCCAGAGGGGACTAAGGACTCCTGCCCACCCCCCAAACCTTCAGGATATTACGGCAGCTTCACCCACCTATTGGCTTTTCTGATTAGTACAACTTAGCTCACTTCCAAGCATCTGGCCTCATCAGAGGCAGGGAAATGGGTTCCCAAAAGGAACCCAGCCGGTTCCCAGGCTGGGACCTTGAGGGAAAGGGGTGCCTGTACAAAGCCACAGGGCTTTGTGGAGCACAGAAGCCCTCCCTTCTGACTGCGGCAGACACTTGGAGAGGGCTTCTGATTCAGCCATTCGCCCAGGAGGGTAAGTGAGTCCCAGCCCAGCCATCTAGGTGTTTGGCCCCAGAGGGGACTAAGGACACCCGCCCATCCCCCTAACCTTTGGGCCATTAAGGGAGCTTCCCCTACATATTGGCTTATCTGCTTAGCACACTCAAGCTTACTTCCAATCATCACTTCCCCATTGGTGATGGGGTCCTAGGTTCCTAAAAGAACTCAGCCTGTTTCCAAGCTGAGGCTCTGAGGGAAAAGGGGTTTTATACAAAGCCACAGGACTTTGTCTGCTGCACAGAGCAGAGTAGCTTGCCCTTTTCTCTGCTTTAGGCTCTTTTAGAGGGCTTTTGATTCAGACCCATCTGGATCTGAGGAGCTCGACAGGTTCTTGGGTCAGCGAAGGCCCCTGATCCAGGTC
>JAQHUG010000689.1:212053-225907 GCA_028555095.1 Dicrostonyx torquatus | reverse complement strand
AACCACTCATAGACACTGAGTACCACTCAATGTAAACAACTCATAGACACAGAATCACAGAGCTGTAAACCACTCAAAACACTGAGTACCACATCACAGTGAACCACTCAAAGACACTGAGTACCACATTATTATGAACCACTCATAGACATTGAGTACCACATCACAGTGAACCATTCATAGACACAGTATCACAGGGCTGTGAACCACTCATAGACACTGAGGACCACATAAGTATGAACCACTCATAAAAACAGTACTACAGGCCTGTGAACCAGTCATAGACACTGAGTGCCACATCACTGTGAAACATTCACAGTCACAGTACCAGAGGGCTGTGAACCCCTCTTAGACTATGAGTTCCACATCACTGTGAACAATTCATAGACACATTATCACAGGGCTGTGAACCACTCATAGACACTGAGAACCAAATCACTGTGAATATCTCAAAGACACTGAGTACCACATCACTGAAAAACACTCATAGACACTGAGTACCACTCAATGTAAACAACTCATAGACACAGAATCACAGAGTTGTGAACCACTCAAAACACTGAGTACCACATCACTGTGAACAGCTCAAAGGAAATGAGTACCATATCAGTGTGAACCACACATAGACACTGAGTACCACATCAGTGTGAACCACTCATAGACACTAAGTACAACATGACGGTGAACCACTCAAAGCTACTGTGTAACAAATCAGTGTGAAACACTCATAGACACTGAGTACCATTCACTATGAACCAATCATAGAGACTGAGTATAACATCACTGTGAACCACTCATGGACACTGAGTACCACATCATTGTGAACCATCATAGACATTGAGTTCCATATCGCTCTGAACAACTCATAGGCACTGAGTACCTCTTCACTGTGTACCACTCATACACACTAAGTTCCACAACACTGTGAACCACTCAGAGACTCTTAGTACCACATCACTGTGAACCACTCATAGACACTGAGTACCACTTCACTGTGAACCATTCAAGTCACAGTACCACAGGGCTTTGAACCACTCATAGACATTGAGTACCACATAATATGAACCACTCATAGACACTGAGTACCACTTTAGTGTAAACCACTCATAGACACAGAGCACCACATCACTGTGAACCACTCATAGACACTGAGTACCACATCACTGTGAACCACTCAAAGACACTGAGTACCACATCATTGTGAACCATTCATAGACACTGACTACCACATCAATGTGAACCACTCATAGACACTGAGTATCATATCACTGTGAACCACTCTTGGACACTGAGTACCACATGAGTTTGAACCACTCATAAACACTGAGTACCACATCAGTGTTAACCACTCGTAGACACTGAGTACCACTCACTGTGAAAAATTCATAGACACAGTATAACAGAGCTGTATAGAACACAAAACACTGAGTACCACATCACTGTTAACCCTCAAAGACATGAGTACCAAATCACTGTGAACCACTCATAGACACTGAGAATCACATTACTGTGAACCACTCAAAGAAACTGAGTACCACATCACTGTGAACAAGTCATAGACACTGAGTACAATAACACTGAGAGCCACTCATAGACACAGTACCACAGAGCTGTGAACCACTCATAGACTCTGAGTACCACATCATTGTGAACCACTCATAGACCATGAGTACTACATCACTGTGAACCATTCATAGACAATGATTACCACATCAGTTTCAACCACTCATAGACACTGAGTACCACATCAGTGTTAACCACTCATAACACTGAGTACCACTCACTGTGAACAACTCATAAACACCGTATCATAGAGCTGTGAAGCACTCAAAACACTGAGTACCACATCACTGTTAACCATTCAAAGACATTGAGTAACAAATCACTGTAAACCACTCATAGATACAGTACCACAGGGCTGTGCACAACTCATAAACTCTGAGTACGACATCACGGTGAACCATTCGTAGTCACATTACCACAGAGCTGTGAACCACCATAGACACTTAATACCGCATCACTGTGAACCATAAGAGGCACTGAGTTCAACATCAGTGTGTACCACTCATAGACACTGATTACAACATCACTGTGTACCACTCATAGACACTGAGTACCACATATCAGTGTACCACTCATAGACAATGAGGACCACATCAGTGTGAACCACTCATTGACACAATACCACAGGTCTGTAAACCACTCATAGACACTGAGTACCACATCATTGTGAACCACTAATAGAAACGGAGTACCACATCAGTGTGAACCACTCATACACACTGAGTACCACATCAGTGTGAACCACTCATAGACACAGAGTACCACATCATTTTGAACCAGTCATAGACACTGAGTACCACATATCTGTGAACCACTCATAGACACTGTGTACCACATCAGTGTGAAACACTCATAGACACTGAGTAGCACTCACTGTGAACAACTCAGAGAAACTGAGTATCACATCAATGTGAACCCCTCATAGACACTGAGTACCACTCACTGTGAACAACTCATAGACAGAGTATCACAGAGTTGTGAACCACTCAAACTCTGAGAACAACATCACTGTTCACCAGTCAAAGACACTGAGAACCATGTCACTGTAAGCCACTCATAGACACTGAGAACCATATTACTGTGAATCATTTATCAACACTGAGTACCACATAACTGTGAACCAGTCACAGACACTGAGTACCATATCACTGTGTACCACTCATACACACTCATAGACACAGTACCACTGAACTGTGAATCACTCATAGACATTCAATACCACATCACTGTAAACACTGATAGACACTGAGCACCACATCATTGTGCAAAACTCATAGTCACAATACCACAGGGCTGTGAACCACTCAGAAACACTGAGTACCATATCATTGTGAACGATCATAGACATTGAATACCACATCGCTGTGAGCAACTCATAGACACTGAGTACCATGTCACTGTGTACCACTCATACACACTGAGTTTCACATAACTGTGAACCACTCAGAGACACTTACCAACACATCGCTATGAACCACTCATAGACACTGAGTACCACATCACTGTGAACCACTCATAGACACATAGCACATCACTGTGAACCACTCATAAACACTGAGTACCACATCACTTTGATCAACTCATTATCACTGGGTACCATATATCACATTGAAACACTCATGGTCACAGAACCACAGACCTATGAACCATTCAAAGACACTGATTTCCATATCACTGTGAAACACTCATCGACACTGAGTACGACATCAGTGTGAACCACACATAGACACTGATTAGCACATCAGTGTGAACCACTCATTGACACTGAGTACCACATCATTGTGTACCACTCTTGGACACTGAGTACCACATCAGTTTGAACCACTCATAGACCCTGAGTACCACATCAGTGTTAAACACTCATAGACAGTGAGTACCACTCACTGTGAACAACTCATATACACGGTATCACAGAACTGTGAACAACTCAAAACACTGAGTACCACATCACTGTTATCCAAGCAAACATTCTGAGTACCAATCACTGTGAATCACTCATAGACACTGAGAACCACATTACTGTGAACAACTCATAGACACTGAGTACCACATCACTGTGAAACTGTCATCGACACTGAGTACCATATCAGTGAGATCACTCATAGACACAGTACCACAGAGCTGTGAACCACTCATAGACACTGATTTCCACATCACTGTGTAGCACTCATATACACTCAGTAAAACATCGTTCTGAATCAAACATAGACACTGAGTGCCACATACTGTGAACCACTCAGAGACACTGAGATCCACAACACTGTTAACCACTCAAAGAAACTGAGTACCACATCACTGTGAACCACTCATACACTGAGAACCACATCATTGTGAACAACTCATAGTCACAGTACGACACGGCTGTGAACCACTCAGAAACATTGAGTAACACATAATTGTAAACCGTCATACACATTGAGTACCACATCACTGGGAACCACTCATAAACACTGAGTACCACTGCAATGTGAAACTCTCATAGACACTGAGTACCACATCACTGTGAACACTCATAGACACTGAGTAACACATCAGTGTGAACCACTCCTAGTTACTGAGTACCATATCAGAGTGAACCACTCATATACACTGAGTACCTAATCACTGTGAAACACTCGTAGACAATGAGAACCACATCATTGTGAACACCTTAGAGTCACAGTACCACAGGGCTGTGAACCACTCAGAGACACTTAGTACCACATAATTGTGCACTGTCATAGACATTGAGGATCACATCGCTGTGGACAACTCATAGAAAATGAGTACCATGGCACTGTGAACCATTAATATTCACAATACCACAGGGCTTTGAACCACTCATAGACACTGAGTACCACCTCACTGTGAAACATAAGAGGCACTGTGAACCACTCATAATCACAGTACGACTGGGCTGTGAAACACAGAAGACACTGAGCTCCATATCACTGTGAAACATTCATTGTCATAGTACCACAGGGCTGTTAACCACTCATGGACACTGAGTTCCACATCAATGTCAACAATAAGAGGCACTGAGTTCCACATCAGTGTGAACCACTCATAGACACTGATTACCATATCACTGTGAACTACTCATTGACGCTGAGTACCACATCACTGTGAACCACTCATAGACACAGAGTACCGCATCACTGTGAACCATTCAGAGACACTGTGTACCACATCAGTGTAAACCCCTCATAGACACTGAGTACCACATCACTGTGAAACATTCATAGACACTTAGTACATCACAGTGAACCACTCATAGCCACTGAGTACAACATCACTGTGAACCACTCATAGACATTGAGTACCACATCACTGTGAACCACTCTTGAACACTGAGTACCACATGAGTTTGAATCACTCATAGACACTGAGTACCACATCAGTGTTAACCACTCATAGACACTGAGTATCACTCACTGTGAACAACTCATTGAAAGAGTTTCACAGAGTTGTAAAGCACTCAGAACACTGAGTACCACATCACTTTAACAATTCAAAGACACTGAGTACCAAATCACTGTGAAACTCTCATATACACAGCACCACAGAGCTGTGAACCACTAACAGACACTGAGTTTCACATCACTGTAAACAACTCATAAACACTGAGTACCACATCACTGTGAACCACTCAGAGATACTGAGTTCCACAACACTGTGAACACTCATAGACATTGAGTACCACATCACTGTGAAACATTCATAGACACTTAGTACCACATCACTGTGAACCACTCATAGACACTGATTACCACATCAGTTTCAACCACTCAGAGACACTGGGTACCACTCACTGTGAACAACTCATAGACACTGAGTACCACAACAGTGTTAACCACTCATAGACACTGAGTACCACTCACTGTTAACAACTCATAGAGAGAGTATCACAGAGCTGTGAACCACTAAAAACACTGAGTACCACATCACTGTTAGCCACTCAAAGAAACTGAGTACCAAATCATTTTGAACCACTCATAGACCCTGAGAACCACATTATTGTGAACCACTCATAGATACTAAGTACCATATCACTGAGAACTACTCATAGTCACAGTACCACTGGGCTGTGAACCTCTCATAGACACTGAGTACCACATCACAGTGAACCATTCATAGTCACATTACCATAGGGCTATGAACCACCCATAGACACAAAATACCACATCACTGTGAACCATAAGAGGCACTGAGTACCAGATCAGTGTGAACCATGCATAGAAACTCAAAACCACACCACTGTGTACCACTCATAGACACTGAGTACCACATCACTGTGTACCACTCATAGACACTGAGGACCACATTAATGTGAACCACTCATAGACACAGTAGTAAAGGGCCATGAACCAGTCATAAACACTGAGTACCACATCACTGTGTACCACTCAGAGACACCGAGTATCAAATCACTGTGAACCAATCATAGACACTGAGTACCACATCACTGTGAATCAGTCATAGACACTGAGTACCATATCACTGAGAACCACTCATAGACACAGTACCACATCACTGTGTACAACTCATAGACACTGAGGACCACATTAGTGTGAACCACTCATAGACACAATGGTACAGGGCTGTGAACAACTCTTAGACACTGAGTACCACATCACTGTGAATCAGTCATAGTCACAGTACCACAGGGCTGTGAAAAACTCATAGACACTGAGTACCACATCACTGTGAACCACTCATAGAAACTGAGTATCACATAAGTGTGAACCACTCATAGACACAGAGTACCCCAACATTGTGAACCAGTCATAAACACTGAGTCCCACATCACTTTGAACCACACATAGACACTGTTTACCACATCAGTGTGTACCACTCATAAACACTGAGTACCATTCAATATAAACCAAGTCATAGACACTGAGTACCACATCACTCTGAACCTGTCATAGACACGGAGTATCACATCAGTGTCAACCACTCATAGACACTGAGTACCACTCACTGTGAACAACTCAAAGACACAGAATCACAGAGCTGTGAACTACTCAAAACACTGAGTACCACATCACTGTTAACCATTCAAAGACACTGAGTACCAAATCACTGTCAATCACTCAGAGACACTGAGATCCACAACACTGTGAACCACTCAGAGTCATTGAGTACCACATCACTGTGAACCATTCATAGACACTGAGAATCACATCATCATGAACAACTCATAGTCACAGTACCACAGGGCTGTGAACCACTAAGAAACACTGAGTACCACATAACTGTGAACCGTCATAGACATTGAGTTTCCCATTGCTGGGAATGACTCATAGACACTGAGAACCACTTCACTGTGTACCACACATAGATACTGAGTACTACGTCACTGTGAACCACACAGAGACACTGAGTACCAGATCACTGGGAACCACTCATAGTCACAGTACCACTGGGCTGTGCACCACTCATTGACACTGAGTACCACAACGCTGTGAACCATATAGGCACTGAGTAACACATAAGTGTGAACCACAGATAGACACTGAGTACTACATAACTATGTACCACTCATAGACATTGAGTACCACATCACTATGAACCACTCGTAGACACTGTGAACCACATCATTGTGAACCACTCATAGACACTGAGTACTACATTACTGTGAACCTCTCATAGACACTGAGTACCACGTCAGTGTGAACCACTCATTGACATTGAGTACCACATCTGTGTGAACCACTCATAGATACTGAGTACTACATTACTGTGAACCTCTCATAGACACTGAGTACCACATCACTGTGAACCAGTCATAGACATTGAATACCACATCACTGTAAAACATTCATAGACACTGAGTACAACATCACTGTGAACCACTCATAGACACTGACTACCACTTCACTGTGAACCATTCATACTCACAGGACTACAAGGCTGTGAACCACTCACAGAAGCTGAGTACCACATCACTGTGAATCATAAGAGGCACTGAGTATCACATCACTGTGAATCACTCATGGTCACAGTACCACTGGGCTGTGAAACGCTCATATACACTAGTACCATATCACTGTGAAACATTCATTGTTACAGTACCACAGGGATGTGAATCGCTCATGGACACTGAGTACACATCACTGTGAACCATAAGAGGCACTGAGTTTCACATCAATGTGAACCCCTCATAGGCACTGAGTACCACATCAGAGTGAACCACTCATAGACACAGAATAGCACATCACTGTGAACCACTCATAGACACTGTGTACCATATCAGTGTGAACCACTCATAGACACTGAGTTCCACAAGTGTGAACCATGCATAGAAAATGAGTACCACATCAGTGTAAACCACTCATAAACATTGAGTACCAAGTCATTGTGAACCACTCATAGACACTGAGTATCACATGGCTCTGAACCACTCAAAGATGCAGAATACCACATCGCTATGAACCACGAATAGACACTGAGTACCACATCGCTGGGAATCAGTTATAGACGCTGAATACCACAACAGTGTAAGCCACTCATAGACACTGAGTACCATATCACTGAGAACCACTCATAGACACAGTACTACAGACCTGTGAACCACTCATAGAAACTGAGTTCCACATCACTGTGAACCACTCATAAACACTCAGTACCACATAACTGTGAACCAAACATAGACAATGAATGACACTTCACTATGAACCACTCAGAGACACTGAGTACCACAACACCGTGAACCACTCATAGACATTGAGTAACACATCGCTGCTGAACCACTCATAGACACTGAGTTCCACAGTGTGAACCACTCATAGAAAATGAGTACCACATCAGTGTGAAACACTCATAAACATTCAGTACCACATCATTTGAACCACTCATAGACACTGAGTACAATATCACTGTGAGCCATTCATAGACATTGAGTACCACATTGCTTTGAACAATCATAGACACTGAGTACCCCATCGATGTGAACCACTCATAGACACTGAGTACCACATGGCTGTGAACCACTTATAGACACTGAATACCACATCGCTGTGAACCACGCAGAGATACTGAGTACCATATCGCTGGGAACCAGTTATAGACACTGAATATCACATCAGTTTGAACCAGTCATAGACACTGAGTACCATATCACTGAGAATCACTCATAGACACAGTACTACAGAGCTGTGAACCACTCATAGACACTGAGTAGCACATCACTGTGAACCACTCAGAGACACTGAGTACCACAACACTGTGAACCACTCTAGACACTGTGTACCACATCAGTGTGAACCACTCATAGACACTGAGTACCACAAATGTGAACCACTCATAGAAAATGAGTACCACATCAGTGTGAAACACTCATAAACATTCAGTACCACATCATTGTGAACCACTCATAGACACTGAGTACCCCATCTGTGTGAACCACTCATAGACACTGAGTACCACATATCTGTGAACCACTCATAGATGCTGAATACCACATCCCTGTGAATCACCCATTGACACTGAGTACCACATCGCTGGGAACCAGCTATAGACACTGAATATCACATCAGTGTGAACCACTCATAGACAATGAGTACCATATCACTGAGAACCACCCATAGACACAGTACTACAGAGCTGTGAACCACTCATAGACACTCAGTTCCACATCACTGTGAACCACTCATAAATACTGAGTACCACATCACTGTGAACCGTAAGAGGCTCTGAGTACCACATCAGTGTGAACCACTCATAGACACTGATTACCACATCCCTGTGAACCAAACATAGACAAAAATGATAGTCTGGTTGGGGGCCACCACAACATGAGGAACTGTGTTAAAGGGTCACAGCATTAGGAAGACTGAGATCCACTGCCGTAGCTGATGGGACATGCTGAATTTAGTTACAATATTCCCAACCCAGTCATCCTGATGACATTTCTCTTCCAAGACAAAGCCTAGATTAAACCAACAATGCTCCCGTGTGCACACCCCTTATCTTAGACACCAATGACAGATGCAAAAGCCTTCATATCCACAGGCCCTGCATCAGTGCATTTAGCTTTAGTACAGATGGAAAATGCTCAAGGAAAAAACTGTCCAATTTAGGTAAGTTTCAAAGTAGCAGCAGCATGCATGAGAGCATGCAGGGGTTTGCTCATGGTTATTCCAAACACAACACATCCCAGCAGTAAATTCCATGCTGTTTGAATCGTGCTGGGTTATGAGAAAGCAAGGTGTGCCTAGGTTCTGCACAGACACTGTCATGTTTTATGTACGGAACCTGAACGTCAGTGGGTGCTGGAATCTGAGGAGGGTCCTGGAATCAAACACATCTCTGTTCACCATAGGGCCAGCCTCTTTCCCTTGCCAACTCTTCATGTGAAATCACCGGGCAGCAACTCATGCTCCGTTGCTTTGTCTTTCCTGTATATCTCTGGGTTTTAGACAAAGTCAAGCAGGCAGCACAACCATGCACCAACTATAGTCACTTTGAGAGTTTTGCCCGGTTGTCCATCTTGCTTTATTCCACCTTTATGAAGCAAAGAGGGTAACAGTGTCCACTGCAGGTCATGACAGCCCCCCAAACTGTTGAGGAAGCCATTGCTACTTGGGGGTCGGGAAACTGGAATATTCCAAAAGAAAACATTATAATTTTATTTTGTTTTTCTTTTCCGAGACAGGGTTTCTCTGTGTAGCCCTGGCTGTCCTGGAACTCACTCTGTAGACCGGGCTGGCCTGAACTCAGATCTACCTGCCTCTGCCTCCTGAGTGCTGGGATTAAAAGTGCGTGCCACCACTATCATCACCACTATCTTGCAGTTTTTTAGAAAATGACTTTGACATTCCTTGAGGCAGAGTAATGCTATATAGTTTAGGAACCCAGATGGGGCGTCACTGCATAGAGGTCAGGGATGTTCCTGAGTCTTCGGCATCAGGCTGGGAAAACTCTGGTCTCACCCTAGCCAGGAAGAACTAGCAAGAGGTCCATAGCTGCCAATGGTGTGTGGTACCGGGGCGCCAGGCCAGGCCAGGCCACTGGGCATGACCCATCTAACACACCGCACATCCAGGGTCTACGACAGTTTCTCACAGGCTAGGAACTCCTTGGGTCCTCACCCGCAGGCAAGCCTAAGAGCATTCTGCAGGACTACATATGGGCCGGACACCGTTCTGTCAGACTTCTCCCCCACACACCATGCACTGCTCTGCCCTACTCCCAGATACAGCCCTCTCTATGCCTACCTGGGTTGTGTGTCCAACTCCTTCCCATCTTTCCTCTTAAATGGATGTCCTTGGGGAGTTATAGTGCCCGGCCCTCCGACCCAGAGTGCTTGGAAATACGCCCAGCTACAGTTCCTCCTCAGGCTTGGACAGGTACACACGCGCACACCTAATGAGCACGTGAGCACGTGGCAGTGCGGGGGGGGGGCGTGCTCATTACCTGAGGGTGTCCACCTGGAGCTTAGAATACCCCTGTTTTCTCACAACAAAAAGGGCTCCAGTCACCTAATCAAAGGTACTTCCGCATTCAGACACACTGAGCGCCACTGTTTTTCTTTCTTCTTCTTCTTTTTTTTTTTTTTGTTTTTTGAAACAGGGTTCCACTGTAGCTTTGGAGCCTGTCCTAGACCAAGTTGGTCTCGAACTCACAGAGAGTCCTCCCAAGTGCTGGGATTCAAGGCAAGTGCCACCACCAGCCTGCCCTGGAAAGCACTAGAATCTTAAGCAGGTCTGTGGCACAGGACTTCTCCCTTCAGTGATTCTCAGATTTGAGTTGCTAGAGCCCAGAGCACTGGACTAGCCAAATCCCTGGTTGAATTGATGATCAGCCTGGCTCTCATAATCACGTTTCTAAGGACTCCCAGAAGATGACACTGGGTGGAGCCAGCAATTGAGTCAATCCCAGCCTACACCAGCATTGAGCTCCCAAAGGGATTATATCATGGAGAGGGACTTTGCATGAAAGTAAGACACAGGTCTTCAAAATGGGCAGGTGCAGACACACTAGTCTCAGCATGGCAGAGCCTGAGGGGAACAGAAATAGAAAGTGGTTTTAACATTTCCCAGACTTGCCTTGAACTCCTAAACTCAACTTACCTTTAGTCCCTGAGGCGCTAAGACTACAGGTGTGTCTCTCTGGGCCTAACAAACTATTTTCAGCTTACCTCCTGCCTTCCAGGTACCCTAAATATTACTCTTTTGATTAAGCTATCTTTTTAGGTTTTTTGTTGTTGTTTGTTTTTTGAAGCAGTGTCTCACTATGTAGCCTTGGCTAGCCTGGAACTCCCTGGTGCTGAGATCAAAGACTGAACTTGAGTCTCTTTTGGAATATGTCATTAGATATCTACTTTTTATATGGTAGCATATTATGCTGTCTATTCTATAACCTTTCTCAATTGACAAACAAGGATCCTGTCTAGAGTGTACACATTTATCTATATGTGCATACCTATGGGAACAAATATGTACCTGCACACACATTCACAAATTACAAGGTATTCCTTCTTTAGATCTATCCTAATTTTCTCCATCTGTGTCTTTTCCGGCTCTGCATGTCATCTAGTTGGGCACTTAAAATAACATCCCGCAGAACTAAGAGGCAAGTCTGCCCATGGCACATTCGAGCAGGTAGGATTGCTGTTTCCAAGTCAGGCATACTTGGAGACTTACAGCACATTAATGACAACTTGTACCCCCACAGGGCTGTACCTCCAGAGCCCCAACAGCAAGATAGTGCTCTCCAGTACCATGCAGTGCTGATACCTGTGGCATATTAGCCTGCTGTGTTCTGTACAGGGCAGGTTGAGCCCCCCCCCACCTATTCTCTACCATCTCCCATCTTACCAGCTTGCTCTCTGAAGTCCTAGGAAGACCTGTCTTGAGGGATTTTGGTCTCTCTTGTCATAGATGTGGATGGTGTGTGTATGCACCACAGCCTCAGCTCTGTCCTTGCCCACAGGCCAGGTGCTGAGTCCATGTGATTGATGTCCCACAGCTGTCTGCATTCATGGGGTTTCAAGACTTGAAGAGCTCTCGTGGGTCCCCTTGTTTCCCCAAGGGCGGAGATATCAACAGAAACACTCTACATCTTAGAGACAAAGCTCAGAGGAGCAGTGATGGCCCAGCACATAACCAGGATCGCCAGGGCTTCCAGAAAGCACATGCTAGCCTCAGATATCCCAGGGTCTTAACTTGGTGCTGAATTCCCCAATCGTTCTCCAGCAGCACACCCCACTCTCTGACCCCTTCCCTCATTAAGATGCAGACATCTGGAGAGTGTCATGGGTCAATCCCCTGGATGGTCACCAGCCTCCATTTTCACAGTCACATCTGGTCTTTATGTAAATAATGTTTTGAAATTGCCTAAAGGTGCTCTTCTAGGTTGTTTCCATAAAGGGGTTTTAACTTTTTCACTGTTCTATTTAGGAGCAGTGGGAGAAAATGTAGAGCCACCCTTCTGAGAGGAAGAGAGGAAGGAAGGGAAGAAAGGAGGGAGAGAGGAAGGAAGGAAAAGAAAGAAGGGAGGGAGGGAGGAAAGGAAGGAAGGAGAGAAAGAGGATGAAAAAGAGAGAAGGAGGAAAGAAGGGGAGGTAGGAGGGATAAAGGAAAGAAGGGAAGGAAGGAGAGGAGGAGGAAGGAAGAAATGAGGGAGAAAGGAAGGGAGAGAGGAGGGAAGGAAGAGAGAGGGGGAACGAAGGGAGAGAGGGGGAAGGAAGGGTTCCAACAGTCAGCTCTCTTCCTCCCTTTCCAATTCTCAACCCTGCAAGAACATCTCTAGTTTGAAGGCTGGTTTTAATGTAACCACTTGGGGGCGAAAAAGAAGTGAAGTTAGAGATTAAATTACTACAGAGGCCTTAAAAATGTAAACTCAAGGAAGCAAAAAAAATGAACATTTTTTTGGGACACTTTAGAATTTTATCTGGAAATTATGGTAGGTGTAAGAAATATCATTCTGATCTTAAGCCATCCAGATAAGTGCCTTGCTCCACAGGGAACATGGCATATGTTAATTGCAGGGACAATTGCTTGAAAATATACATATTTCTGATGCTAAATTCTATATACAGAGATTAAGCTGATTGTCATTCCGACCAGAGGGCAGGTACCCAAATTACTCAGCAGATGGCAGGGATCAGAAAACATTTTTTTTCTTTTTTTTTATTGTTAAAAGAAAAATTTACATTTACTTCCCTTGTGCCCAGCCCTCCCTCTCCCCCACTACCCCACCACCCTCCCCCTGCTTCCTTAAGGATGGGGCAGGATACCATGCCCTATGGGAAGCCCAAGGCCCTCCCCCCTCCAACACGGTCTAAGAAGATGTGCATCCATATAG
>JAQHUG010000689.1:183773-199166 GCA_028555095.1 Dicrostonyx torquatus | reverse complement strand
TCACTGTGAAACACTCATAGACACTGAGTAATACATCACTGTGAAACACTCATAGACACAGTACCACAGAGCTGTGAACCACTCATTGACACTGAGTACCACATCAATGTGTACCAGTTTTAGACACTGAGTACCACATGACTGTGAACCACTCATAGACATGGAGTCCCACATCACTGTGATCCACTCATATATACCAAGTACCAAATCACTGTGAGATACTCATTGACACTGAGGACCATATCACTGTGAAACACTCATAGACACAGTACCAAAATTCTGTGAACCACTCATAGACACTGAGTACCACATCCCTGTGAACCACGCATAGACACTGAGTACCACATCACTGTGAACCATTCTATGGCACTGAGTACCACATACATGTGAACCACTCAAAGACACAGTACCAAAGGGCTGTGAACCACTCATAGGCACTTAGTACCACATCACTGTTAAACATCATAGACACTGGATACCACATTGCTGTAAACCACCCATAGACACTGAGTACCATATTGGTGTGGAACACTCATGGACATTGAGTACTACATCACTGTGAGCCACTCATAGACACAGAATCACAGGGGTCTGAGCCACTCATAGACACTCAGTACCACATAACTGTGAACCACTCATAGACACTAAGTGTCAGATAACTGTGAATCACTCATAGACACTGAAGACTAAATCACTGTGAAACACCCATATCACTGACTACCACAACACTGTTAACCACTCATGGACACTGATTACCCCATCACTGTGAAATACTCATGGACACAGTGCCATCGTGCTGTGAACCACTCATCGACACTGAGTACCACATCAATGTGAACCAGTTATAGACACTGAAGAACAACACTGTAATCCACTCAAAGCCACTGAGTAACACATCACTTTGATCCACTCATAGATACAGTATCACAGGGCTATGAACCACTCATAGACACTGAGTATCACATCATTGTAATCTACTCATAGAAACTGAGTAATACATCGCTGTGAACCACTCATGGACACAGAGAAGCACATCAGTGTGAAGCACTCATAGATAATAAGTACCACATTACTGTGAAACACTCATAGACTCTGAGTACCACATCGGTGTGAAACACTCATAGTCACTGCATACCACATCACTGTGAACCACTAATAGGCACTGAATACCACATCACTGTGAACCACTCATAGACACTGAGTACCACATCACTGTGAACCACTCATAGACACTGAGTACAACATCAGGATGAAACACTCATATACACTGAGTACCACATCAGTGTGAACCATTCATAGAGATTGAGTACCTCATCACTGTGAACCACTCATAGACACTGATTACCACATCATTGTGAACCACTCATAGACACTGAATAGCACATAACTGTGATCAAGTCATATACACTGCGAACCACATCACTGTGAACCACTCATAGACACAATATCACAAAGCTGTGAGCCATTCATAGACACTGAGTATGACATAACTGAACCACTAAAGGACACTGAGTACAACGTGGTTGTGAACCACTCATTGACCCTGAGTACTACATCACTATGAACAACTCGTAGCAACTGTGTATCACATCAATGGACACACTCATAGACACTAAGTACCAAATCACTGAGAACCAATCATAGACACTGTAAAAACATCACTTTGGAACACTCATACACAGTTAGGATCAAATAACTGTACCTGTCATAGACACAGTACGACAGGGCTGTGAACCACTCATAGACATTGAGTACCAGATAACTGTGAACGACACATAGACAATAAGTTCCACATCACTGTGACCACTCATAGAAACAGTGTACCAGCTAAGTGTAAACTACTCATAGACTTTGAGTAACACATCGCTGTGAACCTTTCAGAGACACTGAGTACCACATTATTGTGAACCACTCATAGACATTGAGTACCACATCACTGTGAACTACAGAGACACACATATTACAAGGCTGGGATCCACTCAGAGACACTGAGTACCACATAACTGTGAACAACTCATAGACACTGAGTGCCACATCACTGTGAACCACTCATAGACACTGAGGACCACATCACTGTGTACCAATCATATACACCTGGTACCACAACACTGTGAACCACTCATAGACACTGAGTACCAAATCACTGTAAAACTCTCATGACTACAGTACCACAGAGCTGTTAAACACTCATAGACACTGAGTACCACATCAATGTGAACCAGTCATAGACACTGCATACCACATCGCTGTGAAACACTCATAGGAACTGAGTACCACAGCACTGACACTGAGTACCATATTACTATGAATCACTGATAGACACTGAGTACCACATTATTGTGAAACACTCATAGACATGGCTGTGAAACACTCATAGACATGGCTGTGAACCACTCATAGACCCTGAGTACCACATCACTGTGAACCACGCATAGAAAATGAGTACCACTTTTCTGTAAAACATTCAGAGACACTGAGTTCCACATCCCTGGGAAACACTCGTATACTGAGAACCACATCACTGTGAATCACTCATAGACATTGAGATCCACATCACTGTGAAACACTCATAGACATAGTACCACAGATCTGTGAACCACTCATAGACACTGAGTACCACATCACCGTGAACCACTCATAGACCCTGAGTACTAGATAACTGTTAACCACGCATAGAAACTGAGTACCACATTACTTTGAAACACTCAGAGACTCTGATTTCCACATCACTGGGAAAAACTCATATACTGAGTACCACATCACTGTGATTCACACATAGACACT
Source organism: Dicrostonyx torquatus (assembly GCA_028555095.1). NCBI lineage: Eukaryota > Metazoa > Chordata > Mammalia > Rodentia > Cricetidae > Dicrostonyx > Dicrostonyx torquatus. The sequence continues at coordinate 196,382 of JAQHUG010000689.1, read as the reverse complement.
GAGTTCCAAATCGCTGTTAAACACTCATACACACAGTACCAAAGAGTTGTGAACCACTCATAGACATTGAGTACCACAACACTGAGGACCACATATAGACACTGAGTACCACATCACTTGAACCACTCATAGACACAGTATCACAGGGCGGTGAGCCACTCATAGACACTGAGTACCACATAACTGTGAACCACTAATAGACACTCAGTACCACATGACTGTGAACCACTCATTGACCCTGAGTACTACATTATTATGAAACACTCGTAGACACTGAGTATCACATCAATAGACCACTTGTAGACACTGAGTACCAAATCACTGAGAAAAAATCATAGACACTGAACAACTTCACTGTCAAACACTCATGCAAAGTTAGTACCACATAACTGTGAAACAGTCATAGACCCAGTGCGACAGGGCTGTGAACCACTCATAGTCATAGAGCACCAGATTACTGTGAACAACACATAGACACTAAGTTCATCATCACTGTGAACCCCTCATAGAAACAGTGTACCACCTCAGTGTAAACTACTACTCATAGACATTGAATACCACATCGCTGTGAAACAATCAGAGACACTGAGTACCACATTATTGTGAACCACTCATAGACAATGAGTACCACATCACTGTGAACTAATCATAGACACAGTACCACAGGTCTTTGAGACACTCAGAGACACTGAGTACCACAAAACTCTGAACAACTCAAAGACACTGAGTGCCACATCACTGTGAACCACTCAAAAACACTATAGACCACATCCCTGTGAACCACTCATATACACCTTGTACCACAACACTGTGAACCATGATAGACATTGAGTACCACGTGGCTGTGAACCACTCATAGACATGAGTACCAAATCACTGTGAAACACTCATACACAGTACCACAAAAATGTGAATCACTGTTAGACACTGAGTACAACATCAATGTGAACCACTCATAGACACTGTATACCAGATCACTGTGAACCAGTCAGAGACACTGAGTACCATATCAGTGTCAACAAGTCATAGACACTGAGTACCACATCAGTGTGATCCACTCAGAAACCCAGTATCACAGGGCTCTGAGCCACTCATAGACACGGAGTACCACATAAATTTGAACCACTCTTAAACACTTAGTACTACATCAGTGTTAACCACTCATAGACATTGAGTACCACATCACTTTGAACCACTCAAGACACTGATTACCACCTCAGTGTGAACCACTCATAGACATTGAATACCACATCATTGTGATTGACTCATATACACTGAGTACCACATCACTGTGAACGACTCATAGACACTGACTACCAAATCACTTAGAACCACTTTTGGACACTGAGCATCACATCGCTGAGAACAATTCATGTGCAATGAGTACCACATCACTGTGAATCACTCATAGACACGGAGTACCACATCACTGTGAAACACTCATAAACAGTACCACAGAGCAGTGAACCACTCATAGACACTGAGTACCACATGAATGTGAGCCAGTCATAGTCACTGCATACCACATCCCTGTGAACCACTCATAGTCACTGAGTACCACATCACTGTGAAACACTCATAGAGAGTAAGTAACACATCATTGTGAACCACTCATAGACATTTAGTACCACATAGCTGTGAACCACTCATAGATGCTGAGTACCACATCACTATGAACCACTCAATGACACTGAGTAAAATATTTCTATGAACCACTGATAGACACTGAATACCATATTATTGTGAAACCTCATAGACATGGCTGTGAAACACTCATAGACATGGCTGTGAAACACTCATTGACCCTGAGTACCATATCAATGTGAACCACGAATAGAAAATGAGTACCACATTACTGTGAAACATTCAGAGACACTGAGTTCCACATCCCTGGGAAACACTCATATACTGAGAACCACATCACTGTGAATCACTCATAGACAGTGAGATCCACATCACTGTGACACACTCATAGACACAGTTCCACAGATCTGTGAACCACTCATAGACACTGAGTACCACATCACTGTGAACCACTCATAGAGAGTAAAAACCACATCACTGTGAACCACTCATAGACACTGAGTACCACATCGCTGTGAACAGCTCATAGACACTGAGCACAACATCACTGTGAACCACGAATAAAGAATTAGTACCACATCACTGTGAACCACTCATAGACACTGAGTACAACATTAGGGTGAAACACTCATAGACGTTGAGAACATCTTCATTGTGCACACTCATAGACATAGTATCACAAAGCTGTGAAGCACTTATAGACAATGAGTACCACATCAATGAGAATCAGTCATAGACACTGAATACCACATCACTGTGAACCACTCATAGACCCTGAGTACCACATCACTGTGAAACACTAATAGACATTAAGTACCACATTACTGTGAAACACAAAGAGACACAGAGTTCCACATCGCTGGGAAACACTCATATACTGAGTACCACATCACTGTGAATCATTCATAGACACTGAGTTCCACATAACTGTGAAACACTCATAGACAGAGTAACAAAGAGCTGTGAAACATAGACAGTGAGTACCACATCACTGTGAACCACTCATGGAGAGTAAGTATCACATCACTGTGAACCACTCATAGACACTGAGTACCATATTAATGTGAACCACTAATAGACACTAAGTAACACATCGCTGTGAACCACACATAGACCCTGACTACCACATCACTGTGAACCACTCAAACACATTGAGTACCATATCACTGTGAACCACTCATAGACACTGAGTACCACATCGGTGAACCACTCATAGACACTGAGTGCCACATACTGTGAACCACGGATAGACAGTGAGTACCACACCATTCTGAGCCACTCATAGACACTGAGTACCACATTAGTGTAAAACACTCATAGACATTGAGTACCACATCAGTGTGCACACTCATAGACAGAGTATCACAGAGCTGTGAGCCATTCATAGACACTGAGTACCACATCACTGTAAAACACTCATCTACACAGAATACCACATCAATGTGAACCACTCAAAGACACATTACCAAAGGGCTGTGAACCACTCATAGACATTGTGTACCACATCACTGTGAACCACTCATAGACACTTATTACCACATCATTGTGAACCACTCATAGACACGGAATACCACATCACTGTGATCGACTCATATACATGGAGACCACATCACTGTGAACCACTTATAGACACTGAGTATGACATCGCTAGGAACTACTCATATACAATGAGTACTACATCACTGTGAATCAATCATAGACACAGAATACAACATCACTGTGAAACACTAATAAACACATTATCACAGATGTGAACAACTCACAAACACTGAGTACCACATCAATGTGAACCAGTCATAGACACTGCATACCACATAGCTGTGAAACACTCATAAGCACTGAGTACCACATCACTGTGTCCACTCTTAGAGAGTAAGTACCATGTCACTGTGAAACACTCATAGAAAATGAGTACCATATAACTGTGAACCACTCATAGACACTGAGTACCACATCGGTGAACCACTCTTAGACACTGAGTGCCACATCACTGTGAACCACTCATAGCCAGTGAGTACCACATTAGTGTGAAACACTCATAGACATTGAGTACCACATCAGTGTGCACACTCATAGACACAGTATCACAGAATTGTGAGCCATTCATAGACACTGAGTACCACATCACTGTAAAACACTCATCTACACTGAATACCACATCAATGTGAACCACTCAAAGACACATTACCAAAGGACTGTGCACCACTCATAGACACTGAGTACCACATCACTGTGAAACACTCATATACACTGAGTACCACATCAGTGTGAACCACTCATAGACATTGTGNACACTGAGTACCACATCAGTGTGAACCACTCATAGACATTGTGTACCACATCACTGTGAACCACTCATAGACACTTATTACCACATCGTTGTGAACCACTCGAAGACACTGAATACCACATCACTGTGATTGACTCATATACACGGAGACCACATCACTGTGAACCACTTATAGACACTGAGTATGACATCGCTGGGAACTACTCATAAACAATGAATACTATATCACTGTGAATCACTCATAGACACGGAGTACAACAACACTGTGAAACACTAATAAACACAGTATCGCAGAGCTGTGAACAACTCACAGACACTCAGTACCACATCAATGTGAACCACTCATAGACACTGCATACCACATCGCTGTGAACTACTCAAAGGCACTGAGTACTACATCACTGCGTCCACTCTTAGAGAGTAAGTACCACATCACTGTGAACCACTCATAGCCAGTGAGTACCACATTAGTGTGAAACACTCGTAGACATTGAGTACCACATCACTGTGAACACTCTATGACACAGTACACAAGGCTGTGAGCCACTCATTGACACTGAGTACCTCATCAGTGTGAACCACTCAGACAAGAGGACCACAATGCTGTGGAACATGCATAGACACTGAGTATCACATCACTGTGAACCACTCATAGACACTGAGTACCACATCAATGTGAAACACTCAAAGACACATTACCAAAGGGCTGTAAACCACTCATAGACACTGAACACCATATCACTGTGGAACATCAGAGACACTAGGTACCACGTCAGTGTGAACCACTCATAGACACTGAGTACAACATCACTGTGAAACACTCATTTACATATTATCTCGGAGCTATGAATCCTCAAAGGCACTGAGTAACACATCGCTGTGAACCACCCATAGACCCTGAGTACCACATCACTGTGAACCATTCATATACAATGAGTACCATAGCACTGTGAATGAGTAATAGACATTGAGTACCACATGACTGTGAACCACTCATAGACACTGAGTACCTCATCACTGTGAACCACTCATAGACACAGTATCAAAGGGTGGTGAGCCACTCATAGACACTGAGTACCACATAAATGTGAACCACTAATAGACACTGAGTACCACGTGGCTGTGAACCACTCATTGACCCTGAGTACTACATCATTATGCACCACTGGTAGACACTGAGTATGACATCAATGGACTACTCATAGACACTGAGTACCAAATCACTGAGAAAAAAAATCATGGACACTGAACAACATCAGTGTCAAACACTCATGTAAAGTTAGTACCACAGAGCTGTGAACCACTCATAGACCCTGAGTACCACATCACTGTGACCCACAAATAGACATTAAGTACCACATTACTGTGAAACACAAAGAGACACAGAGTTCCACATCACTGGGAAACACTCAAATACTGAGTACCACATCACTGTGAATCATTCATAGACACTGAGTTCCACATAACTGTGAAACACTCATAGACAGAGTAACACAGAGCTGTGAACCATAGACAGTGAGTACCACATCACTGTGAACCACTCATAGAGAGTAAGTACCACATCACTGTGAACCACTCATAGACACTGAGTACGATATTAATGTGAACCACTAATATACACTGAGTACCACATCGCAGTGAACCACTCATAGACCCTGAGTACCACATCACTGTGAACCACGAATAGAAAGTGTGTACTACATCACTGTGAACCACACATAGCACTGACTAGAACATCACTGTGAACAACTCATAGAAACTAACTACCACATCACTGTGAACCACTCAAACACATTGAGTACCATATCACTGTGAACCACTCATAGACACTGAGTGCCACATCACTGTGAACCACGCATAGACAGTGAGTACCACACCATTCTGAACCACTCATAGACACTGAGTACCACATTAGTGTGAAACACTCAGACATTGAGTACCACATCAGTGTGCACACTCATAGACAGAGTATCACAGAGCTGTGAGCCATTCATAGACACTGAGTACCACATCACTGTGAACCACTCATAGACACTGAGTACCACATCATTGTGAACCACTCAAAGACACATTACCAAAGGGCTGTGCACCACTCATAGACACTGAGTACCACATCACTGTGAAACACTCATATACACTGAGTACCACATCAGTGTGAACCACTCATAGACATTGTGTACCACATCACTGTGAACCACTCAAAGACACATTACCAAAGACTGTGCACCACTCATAGACACTGAGTACCACATCACTGTGATCGACTCATACATGGAGACCACATCACTGTGAACCACTTATAGACACTGAGTATGACATTGCTGGGAACTACTCATATACAATGAGTACTACATCACTGTGAATCACTCATAGACACGGAGTACAAAATCACTGTGAAACACTAATAAACACAGTATCACAGAGCTGTGAACAACTCACAGACACTGAGTACCACATCAATGTGAACCAGTCATACACACTGCATACCACATGGCTGTGAACCACTCATAGGCACTGAGTACCACATCACTGTGTCCACTCTTAGAGAGTAAGTACCACGTCACTGTGAAACACTCATAGACAATGAGTACCATATAACTGTGAAACACTCATAGACATTGGGTACCACATCTGTGAAGCACTCATAGACACTGAGTGCCACATCACTGTGAACCACGCATAGACAGTGAGTACCACACCATTCTGAACCACTCATAGGCACTGAGTACCACATCAATGAGAACCACTCAAAGACACATTACCAAAGGGCTGTGAACCACTCATAGACACTGAACACCTCATCACTGTGAAACATCAGAGACACTGGGTACCACATCAGTGTGAACCACTCATAGACACTGAGTACAACATCACTGTGAAACACTCATATACACTAGAATAACATCACTGTGAAACACTCATTTACATATTATCTTAGAGCTATGAATCCTCAAAGGCACTGAGTAACACATCCCTGTGAACTACCCATAGACCATGAGTACCACATCACTGTGAACCACTCATATACAATGACTACCACATCACTGTGAACGAGTAATAGATATTGAGTACCACATTACTGTGAATTACTCATAGACACTGAGTACCTCAGAACTGTGAACCACAAATAGACACTGAGTACCAAGTGGCTGTGAATCACTCATTGACCCTGAGTACTACATCATTATGAACCACTCGTAGACACTGAGTATCACATCAATAGACCACTCGTAGACACTGAGTACCAAATCACTGAGAAAAAATCATAGACACTGAACAACATCACTGTCAAACACTCATGCAAAGTTAGTACCACATAACTGTGAAACAGTCATAGACCCAGTACGACAAGTCTGTTAACCACTCATAGACATAGAGTACCAGATTACTGTGAACCACACATAGACACTAAGTTCCACATCACTGTGAACCCCTCATAGAAACAGTGTACCACCTCAGTGTAAACTACTCATAGACATTGAATACCACATTGCTGTGAAACACTCAGAGACACTGAGTACCACATTATTGTGAACCACTCATAGACAATAAGTACCACATCACTGAAAACTAATCATAGACACAGTATCACAGGTCTCAGAGCCACTCAGAGACACTGAGTACCACAAAACTGTGAATAACTCACAGACACTGAGTGCCACATCACTGTGAACTACTCATAGACACTGTGGACCACATCCCTGTGAACCACTCATATACATCTTGTACCACAACACTGTGAACCACTGATATACACTGAGTACCACGTGTTGGTGAACCACTCATAGACAGTGAGTACCACATAACTGTGAAACACTCATACACAGTACCACAAAAATGTGAATCACAGACAGACACTGAGTACAACATCAATGTGAACCACTCATAGATACTGTATACCACATCATGTGAACCAGTCAGAGACACTGAGTACCATATCAGTGTCAACNAGTCATAGACACTGAGTACCACATCAGTGTGATCCACTCAGAAACCCAGTATCACAAGGCTCTGAGCCACTCATAGACACTGAGTACCACATAAATTTGAACTACTCTTAAACACTTAGTACTACATCAGTGTTAACCACTCATAGACATTGAGTATCACATCACTCTGAAATACTCATAGATACAGTATCACAGGGATGTGAGCCACTCATAGATACTGAGTACCACATGGTTGTGAACCATGCATAGAAACTGAGTGCCACATCACTGTGATCCTTTCATACACACTGAGTACCAAGTGGCTGTGAACCACTCATAGACTCTGACTACCATGTCACTGTGAAACACTCATAGACACTGCGTACCACAACACTGTGAACCACTCATAGACACTGAGTAGCATTTATTTGTGAAACACTCATAGACACAATATCATCTGGCTCAGGACCACTCATTAACACTGAGTACCACATCACTGTGATCAACTCATGGACACAATATCAGAGGGCACTGGACCACTCATAGACACTGAGAACCACATCACAGTGAACCAGTCATAGACACTAAGTATCGCACGAGTGTCAAAAACTCATAGACATTGAGTACCACATCACTTTGAACCATTCAAGACACTGATTACCACCTAGTGTGAACAACTCATAGACATTGAATACCACATCATTGTGATTGACTCATATACATTGAGTACCACTTCACGGTGAACGACTCATAGACACTGAGTACAACTTCATTGTGAAACACTCATAGACAGAGTACCACAGACCTGTGAACCACTCACAGGCACTGAGTATCACATCAATGTGATTCAGTCATAGACACTGAATACCACATCGCTGTGAACCACTCATAGACCCTGAGTACCACATCACTGTGAACCACTAATAGACACTACGTACCACATTACTGTGAAACACTCAGAGACACTGAGTTCTACATCGCTGGGAAACACTCATATACTGAGTACCACATAACTGTGAATCATTCATAGAGACTGAGTTCCACATAACTATGAAACACTCATAGACACAGTAACACAGAGCTGTGAACCATAGACAGTGAGTACCACATCACTGTGAACCACTCATAGACACTGAGTTCCACATGACTGTGAAACACTCATAGACACTGAGTACCACATCGCTGTGAAATACTCATAGACATTGAGTACCACATCACTGTGAACCACTCATAGACACTGAGTACCACATAAGTGTGAAACAATCATATACATTGTGTACCACATCACCATGCCCACTCATAGACACAGTATCACAGAGGTGTGAGCCATTCATAGACACTCAGTACCACATCAGTGTGAACCACACATAGACACTGAGTACCACTTAAGTGTGAAACATTCATATACATTGAGTACCACATCACCGTGCACACTCATAGACACGGTATCACATAGCTGTGAGCCATTCATAGACACTGAGTACCACAACGCTATGAACCACTCATAGACACTGAGTACCACTTCACTGTGAAACACTCATAGAAACGGAGGACCACATCATTGTGAACGATTCAAAGACACATTAGCAAAGGGCTGTGAACCACTCATAAATATTGAGTACCAAATCACTGTGAAACACTCATATACACTGAGTACCACATCAGTGTGAACCACCCATAGACATTGAGAACCACACCACTGTGAACCACTCATAGACACTGATTACCAAATCGTTGTGAACCACACATAGACACTGAACACCACATCCCTGTGATGGACTCATATACACTGAGACCACATCACTGTGAAAGACTCATAGACACTGAGTACCACATCACTTAGAACCACTTTTGGACACTGAGCATCACATCGCTGAGAACAATTCATGTGCAATGAGTACCACATCACTGTGAATCACTCATAGACACGGAGTACCACATCACTGTGAAACACTCATACACAGTACACAGAGCAGTGAACCACTCATAGACACTGAGTACCACATCAATGTGAGCCAGTCATAGACACTGCATACCACATCCCTGTGAACCACTCAAAGGCACTGAGTACCACATCACTGTGAACCACTCATAGACACTGAGGACCGCATCGCTGTGAACCACTCATAGACACTAACACCACATCACTGTGAACCACTCATAGAGGCTGAGTACCACATCGCTGTGAACCACTCAGTGACACTGAGTACCTCATCACTGTGAACCACTCATAGACAATGAGTACCAGATTACTGTGAAACACCCATAGACACTGCGTACAACATTAGTGTGAAACACTAATAGAAATTGTGTACCACTTCACTGTAAACACTCATAGACACAGTATCACAGGGCTGTGAGCCACTCATAGACACTGAGTACCACATCACTGCGAACCACTCATAGACAATGAGGACCACAATGCTATGAACCACTCATAGACACTGAGTACGACATCACTGTGAACTACTCATAGACACTGAGTACCACAACGCTGTGAATCACTCATAGACCCTTAGTACCACATCACTGTGAACCACACATTGACACTAAGTACCACCTTACTGTGAACCACTCAGAGACACTGAGTACCACATCCATGTGAACCACTCAAAGACACATTACCAAAGGGCTGTGAATCACTCATAGACACTGAGCACCACATCATTGTGAAACATCATAGACACAGGGTACCACACCACGGTGTTCCACTAATAGACACTGAGAACCACATCACTGTGAAACACTCATATACATAGTATCACAGAGATGTGAATACTCATACACACTGAGTACCACATCACTGTGAACCACGCATAGTCCCTGAGTACCACATCACTCTGAACCACGCATAGACATTGAGTACCACATCACAGTGAACCACGCATAGATTGAGTACCACATCACAGTGAAGAACTCATAGATACTGTGTACCACATCACTGTGAACCACTCATATACAATGACTACCACTTCACTGTGAACCACTCAATGACACTGAGTACCATATTACTGTGAAACACTCAGAGACACTGAGTACCACATCGCTGTGAACCACTCATAGACCCTGAGTACCACATCATGTGAACCACACATAGACACTGAGTACCACATTACTGTGAAACACTCAAGACCCTGAGTTCCACATCGCATGGAAACACTCAAATACTGAGTACCACATCACTATGAACCACTCATAGACACTGAGTTCCACATCAAAGTGAAACAATCATACACACAGTACCACAGAACTGTGAACCACTCATAGACACTGAGTACCACATCATTGTGAACAGCTCATAGACACTGAATATAACATCACTGTGAACCACGAATATACAATGAGTTCCATATTACTGTGAAACACTCATAGATACTGAGTACCACATAACTCTGAACCACGAATAAACAATGAGTACCACATCTATGTGAACCACTCATAGACATTGAGTACCACAGTAGGGTGAAACACTCATAGACAATGAGTACCACATCACTGTGCACACTTATAAACACAGTATCACAGAGCTGTGAGCCACTCATAGACACTGAGTACCACATGAGTGTGAATCACTCATAGACACTGAGTACCACAATGCTTTGAACAACTTATAGATACTGATTGCCACATCACTGTGAACCACTGAAAGACACTGTGTACCCCATCAATGTGAACCACTCAAAGACACATTAAAAAGGGCTCTGAACCACTCATAGACACTGAGTACCACATTACTGTGAAACACTCCTAGACACTGAGTACGACAATGTTGTGAACCACTGATAGACACTGAGTACCGTTTCACTGTGAAACACACATAGACATTGTGTACCACATAACTGTGAAACACTCATGACCCTGAGTTCCACATTCCAGGGAAACACTCATATACTGAGTACAACCTCACTGTAAACCACTCATAGACATCAAGTTCCACATCAAGTGAAACAATCATAGACAGAGTACCACAGAAGTGTTAACCACTCATAGACACTGAGTACCCCATAACTGTGAAATACTCTTAGACAATGAGTACAGCATCTGTATGAAAAACTCATAGACATTGGGTACCACGTCACTTTGAACCACGAATAAACACTGAGTACCACTTCAATGTGAACCATTCATAGACATTGACTACCACATCACTGTGAACCACTCATAAACATTGACTACCCCATCACTGTGAAACACTCTTAGACAATGTGTACCACATCTGTGTGATCCACTCATAGACACTGAGTACCAAATCACTTTGAACCACGAATAAAAAATGAGTACCACTTCAATGTGAACCATACCTAGACATTGACTACCACATCACTGTGAACCACTTATAAACATTGAGTTCCCCATCACTGTAAACCACTCATAGACACTGAGTACCACAGTAGGGTGAAACACTCATAGACAATGAGTACCACATCGCTGTGCACACTTATAAACACAGTATAACAGAGCTGTGAGCTACTCATAGGCACTGAGTACCACATCAGTGTGAACCACTCATAGACACTGAGTACCATAATGCTGTGAACCACTCATAGACACTGTGTACCTCATCACTGTAAACCACTGAAAGACACTGTGTACCACATCAATGCGAACCACTCAAAGACACATTTAAAAAGGGCTGTGAACCACTCATAGACACTGAGTACCACATTACTGTGAACCACTCATAGACACTGTGTACCACATCAATGTGAACCATTCAAAGACACATTACCAAAAGTCTGTGACCCACTCATGGACACTGAGTACCACATCACTGTGAAATACTCATATACACTGAGTACCACATCA
>JAQHUG010000689.1:162694-173573 GCA_028555095.1 Dicrostonyx torquatus | reverse complement strand
CACTGTGAACCACTCATAGACACTGAGTACCATATTAATGTGAACAACTCATAGACACTGAGTACCACATCGCAGTGAACCACTCATAGACCCTGTGTACCACAGCACTGTGAACCACTCATAGACAGTGAATACACATTACTGAGAAAACTCAGAGACACTGAGTTCCACATCGCTGGGAAACACTCATAGACACAGTACCACAGAGCTGTGAACCACTCATAGACATTGAGTACCACATTACTGTGAACCACTCATAGACACAGTATCACAGGGCTGTGAGTTACTCATAGACACTGAGCACAACATATCTGTGAACCACAAATAGACACTGAGTACCACGTGGCTGTGAACCAGTCATGACCCTGAGTACTCCAACATTATGAATCACTCATAGACACTGAGTATCACATCAATGGACCACTCATAGACACTGAGTACCAAATCACTGAGAACCAATCATAGACACTGAACAACATCACTGTCAAACACTCATACACAGTTAGTACCACATAACTGTGAACCTATCATAAACACAGTACGACGGGACAGTGAACCACTCATAGACATAGAGTACCAGATAACTGTGATCCACACATAGACACTAAGTTCCACATCACTGGGAACCACTCATAGAAAGAGTGTACCAGTTCAATGTAAACTACTCTTGAGTACCACATTGCTGTGAACCACTCAGAGACACTAAATACCACATTAATGTGAACCACTCATAGACATTGAGTGCCACATCACTGTGAAACACTCATAGACACTAAGGACCACATCACTATGAGCCACTCATATACACCTAGTACCACAACACTGTGAAACACATGTAGACACTGAATACCATATCACTGTGATCAACTCATAGACACAATATCACAGGGCGCTGGACCACTCATAGACACTGAATACCACATCACTGGGAACCACTCATAAACAGTAAGTACCACATCAGTGTGAACCACTCATACACACTGAGTACCACTTCACTGTGGAAGACTGACACAATACCACAGAGCTATGAAACACTCATAGACACTGAGTACCATATCACTGTGAAACACACATAGACACTGAGTACCACATCAGTGTGAACCACTCATAGATATTGTGTACCACATCACTTTGAACTGATCATAGACACTGATTACCACATCATTGTGAACCACTTATAGACATTGAATACCACATCACTGTGATCAACTCATATACACTAAGACCACATCACGGTGAACGACTCATAGACACTGAGTACCACATCACTTAGAACCACTTATAGACACTGAGTATAACATCGCTGGGAACCACTCATATACAATGTATACCACATCACTGTGAAACACTCATAGACACGGAGTACCGATCACTGTGAAACACTCATAGACACAGTACCACAGAGCTGTGAACCACTCATAGAAACTGAGTATCACAATAATGTAAACCAGTCATAGACACTGCATACCACATCGCTGTGAACCACTCATTGGCACTGAGTACCGATCACTGTGAACCACTCAAAGAGAGTAAGTAACATATCACTGTGAACCACTCATAGACACTGAGCACCATATTACTGTGAACCACTCATAGACGTTGAGTACCACATCCCTGTGAACCACTCATAGACACTGAGGACTCTATCACTGTGAACCACTCATAGACATTGAGTACGACATCACTGTGAACACTAATAGACACAGTATCTCAGGGATGTGAACCACTCATAGACACTGAGTACCACAACGCTGTGTAACACTCATAGACACTGTGTACCACATCAATGTGAACCACTCAAAGACACATTACCAAAGGGCTGTGAAACACTCATATGCACTTAGTACCACATTATTGTGAAACATATATTGACTTACTACCACATCAGTGAGTACCACTCATAGACATTGATTACCACATCATTGTGAACCACTTATAGACACTGATTACCATATCATTGTGAACCACTCTTAGACACTAAATACCACATCACTGTGATCAACTCATATACGGTGAGTACTACATCACTGTGAACGTTTCATAGACACTGAGTACCACATCACTGTAAATCACTCATAGACAGTAAGTAGCACATCACAGTGAACCATTCATAGACACTGAGTTCCACATTACTGTCAACCACTCATAGTCTCTGAGTATCACATCACTATGAAGGACTCATAGACCCTGAGTTCCACATCACTGTGAACCACAATTAAACACAGAATATCACATCACTGTGAACCACTCATAGACACTGAGTACCACATCACTGTGAACCACTCATAGACAATGACTACCACATCACTGTGAAACACTCCTAGATACTGAATACCACATTAGTGTGAAACACTTATAGACACATCACTGTGAACACTCATTGACACAGTATCACAGGGCGGTGAGCCAATCATAGACACTGAGTACCACATCACTGTGAACCACTCATATATACCCATTACCACAACACTGTGAACCACTCATAGACAATGTGTACCACATCAGTGTGAAACATTCATACACAATACCACAGAGCTGTGAATCACTCATAGACACTGAGTACCACATCACTGTGAACCACTCATAGACATTGTATACCACATCACTTTGAACCAGTCATAGACACTGAGTACGATATAATTTGAACCAGGCATAGACACTAAGTACTACTTCAATGTGATCTACTCATAGATCCAGTATCACAAGGCTCTGAGCCACTAATAGACACTGAGTACCACATCAATGTGAACCACTCATAGACAGTAAGTACCAGATCAGTGTGAACCACACATAGACACTGAGTACCAAGTGGCTGTGAACCACTCATAGACTCTGACTACCACATCACTGTGAAACACTCGTAGACACTGAGTACCACAACACTGTGAACCACTCATAGACAATGAGTACCACATCACAGAGAACCACTCATAGAGAGTGTGTATCACATCACTGTGAAACAGTCATGGACACTGAGTACCACATCGATGGGAACCACTAATAGACAGTAAGTACCACATCATTGTAAACCACTCATAGACATTGAGTACCACATCAGTTTAAGCACTCAAAGAGAGTAAGTACCACATCACTGTGAACCACTCATAGACACTACGTACCAAAATGGTAAACCACTCATAGAAACTGAGTAACACATCAGTGTGATCCACTCATAGACATTGCGTACGACACAAGTGTGAACCACTCATACACACTGAGTACTACATCAATGTGAATCAGGCATAGACAATGAATACCACATTGCTGTGAACCACTCTTAGACACTTAGAACCACATCACTGTGAACCACTCATAGAGAGTATGTACCACATCACTGTGAACCACTTATAGACACTGAGTACCATATTACTGTGAACCACTCAAAGACACTGAGTACCACATCGCTTGAACCACTCATAGACTCTGAGTACCACATCAGTGTGAACCATGCAAGACACTGAGTACCATATTACTGTGAACCACTCAGAGACAATGAGATCTACATCTCTGGAAACCACTCATATACACTGAGTACCACATCACAGTGAATCACTAATAGACACTGAGTTCCACATCACTGTGAAAACTCATAGACAAAGTACCACACACCTGTTAACCACTATTAGACACTGAGTACCACATTAATGTTAACTAGTAATAGACACTGAATAGCACATCGCTGTGAACCACTCAAGACACTGAGTACCACATCACTGTGAACTACTCATAGAGAGTATGTATCATATCACTGTGAACCACTCATACACACTGATTACCACATCGCTGTGAACCACTCATAGACACAGAGTACCACATCGCTGTGAAACAGTCATGGACACTGAATACCACATCTCGGTGAACCACAAATAGACACAATATCATAGGGCTCTGGACAACTCATACACACTGAGTAACACATCACTGTGATCCACTCATAGACACAATATCACATGGCTCTGGACCACTCATAGACACTGAGTACCATATCACTGTGAACCACTCATAGACAGTAAGTACCACATCAGTGTGAACACAAATACACACTGAGTACCACATCACTGTGAAACATTCATAGACACAGTAGCACAGAGCTGTGAACCACTCATAGACACTGAGTATCACATCACTGTGAAACACTCATAGACACTGAACACCACATCAGTGTGAACCACTATAGATATTGAGTACCACATCACTGTGAACCACTGACAGACACTGATTACCACATCGTTATGAACCACTCTAAAACATTGAATACTATATCACTGTGATTGACTCATATAGACTGAGTACCACATCACTGTGAACGACTCATAGACACTGAGTACCACATCACTTAGAAACACTCATAGACACTGAGTACCACATCAGTGTGAAACACTCATAGACACAGTACTACAGAACTGTGAACCACTCATAGACACTGAGTATCACATCACTGTGAAACACTCATAGGCACTGAGTACCACATCTCTGTGAACCACTCATAGACAATGACTAACACATCACTGTGAACCACTAATAGACAATGACTACAACATCACTGTGAACCACTCATATACATTGAGTACCACATCACTGTGAACCACTCATAGACACTGAGTACCACATTAGTGTGAAACACTCATAAACATTGAGTACCAGATCACTCTGAACACTCATAGACACAGTATTACAGGGCTGTGAGCCACTCATAGACACTGAGTACCATATCAGTGTTAACCACTCATAGACACTGAGTACCACATCACTGTGAACCACTCATAGACACTGAGTAACCACATCAATGTGAATCACTCAAAGACACATTACCAAAGGGCTTTGAACCACTCATTGACACTGAGTACCACATCACTGTGAAACATCATATACACTGGGTACCACATCAGTGTGAACCACTCATAGACACTGAATACCACATTACTATGTAACACTCCTAGACACTGAGAACCACATCACTGTGAAAAACTCATATTCATAGAATCACAGAGTTGTGAAACCTCATAGACACTGAGTACTACATCACTGTGAACCACGCATAGACACTGAGGACCACATCACACTGGACCACTCATAGACACTAAGTACCACATCACTTTGAAACACTCATAGACCCTGCATACCACATCAATGTGAACCACTCATAGACACAGTATCGCAGATCTGTAAACCACACATAAAAACTGAGTACCTCATCAATGAAAACCAGTCATAGACACTGAATACCACCTTGCTGTGAACCACTCATAGACACTGAGTACCACATCACTGTGAACCACTCATAGAGAGTAAGTACCACATCACTGTGAACCACTCATAGACACTGAGTACCATATTGGTGTGAACCACTCATGGACACTGAGTACCACATCACTGTGAACCACTCACAGACCCTGAGTACCACATTACTGTGAACCACGCATAGACACTGAGTACAACATTATTTTGAACCACTCAGAGACAATGAGATCCACATCACTGGGAACCACGCATATACACTGATTACCACATCACTGAGAATCACTCATAAACACTGAGTTCCACATCACTGTGAACCACTCATAGACACAGTATCACAGGGCTGTGAGCCACTCATAGACACTGAGTACCACATAACTGTGAACCACTAATAGACACTGAGTACCTCGAGGCTGTGAACCACTCATTGATCCTGCATATTTCATCATGAACCACTCGTAGACACTGCGTATCACATCAATGGACCACTCATAGACACTGAGTACCAAAGGACTGAGAACCACTCATAGACACTGAACAACATCATTTTGAAACACTCATACACAGTAAGAACCACATAACGGTGAACCAGTCGTAGACACAGTACAACGGGGGTGTGAACCACTCTTAGACATTGAGTACCACATAATTGTGAACCACACATAGACACTATGTTCCACAGCACTGTGAACCCCTCATAGAAACAGTGTACCACCTCAGTGTGAACTACTCATAGACACTGAGTACCACATTGCTGTGAAACACTCAGAGACACTGATTCCCACATTTTTGTGAACCACTCATAGACACTGAGTACCCCATCACTGTGAACCACACATATACACTGACTACCACATCACTGTGAACGACTCATAGAAACTGAGTACCACATCGTTTTGAACCACGCATAGACATTGAATACCACATCACTTTGATCGACTCATATACACTCAGTACCACATCATTGTAAACGACTCATAGACACTGAGTACCACATCACTTAGAACCACTTATAGACACTGAGTACCACATCACTGTGAAACACACATAGACACAGTACCACATCAATGTGAACCAGTCATAGACACTGAATACCATCTTGCTGTGAACTCATAGACCCTGAGTACCACATCACTGTGAAACACTCATAGAGAGTAAGTACCACATCACTGTTAACCACTCATAGACACTGAGTACCCTATTGCTGTGAACCACTCATAGACACTGAGTAGCACATCACTGTGAACCACTCATAGACGCTGAGTGCCACATCACTGTGAACTACTCATAGATACTGAGGACCACATCACTGTGAACCTCTCATATACTCTGAATACCAAAACACTGTGGACAACTCAGACACTGAGTACCATGTGGCTGTGAAGCACTCATAGACACTGTGGACCACATCAATATGAACCACTCATAGACACTAAAAACCACATGGCTGTGAACCACTCATTGACCCTGAGTGATACATCATTGTGAAACACTCACAGACACTGAGTATCACTTCGCTGTGGACCACTTATAGACACTGAGTACCAAGTCACAGACAACCACTCGTAAACATTGAACAACATCACTGTGAACCAATCATACACAGTTAGTACAACATAACTGTGATCCACTTATAGACTCTGAGTCACACATCAGTGTAAACCACTCATAGACACTGAGTAGCACATCAATGTGAACCAATCAAAGACACATTACCAAAGGGCTGTGAACCACTCATAGACAGTGAGTACCACATCACTGTGAAACATCATAGACACAGTATCACAGGGCTGTGAGACACTCATAGACACTGAGTACCACATAATTGTGAACCACTAATAGACACTGAGTACCTCGAGGCTGTGAACCACTCATTGATCCTGCATACTTCATCATTATGAACCACTCGTAGACACTGTGTATCACATCAATGGACCTCTCACAGACACTGAGTACCAAAGCTCTGAGAACCACTCATAGACACTGAACAACATCATTTTGAAACACTCATACACAGTAAGAACCACATAATTGTGAACCACACATAGACACTTAGTTCCACAGCACTGTGAACCACTCATAGAAACAGTGTACCACCTCAGTGTGAACTACTCATAGACACTGAGTACCACATAACCCTGAACCACTCATAGTCACTGAGTGCCACATCATTGTGAACCACTCATAGATACTGTGGACCACATCACTATGAACCACTCACATACAGTGAGTACCACAACACTGTGAACAACACACAGCCACTGAGTACCACGTGGCTGTGAACAACTCATAGACTCTGAGTACCACAAAACTATGAAACACTCATACGCAGTACCACAGAACTGTGAACCACTCATAGACACTGAGTACCAAATCACTGTGAACCACTCATAGATACTGAGTACCACATCACTGTTAACCATTCATAGACAATAAGTACCGCATCAGTGTGAACCACTTGTAGACACTACATACCACATCACTCTGAAACACTAATATACACTGAGTACCACATCACCATGATCAACTCATAAACACAGTATCACAGGGCTCTGGACCACTCATAGACACTGAGTGTCACATCAGTGTGAACCACTCATAGACACTAAGTACTACAGAACTGTGAACCACTCATAGACAGAGTACGACAGGGCTGTGAACCCCTCATATCATTGAGTACCAGATCACTGTGAAGCACACATAATCACTGAGCGCAACATCACTCTGAACCACTCATAAACACTGAGTACCACATTACTGTGAACCACTCACAGAAACTGTGGACCACATCTCTCTGAACCATCATGAACACTGGGTCCCATATCAATGTGAACCACTCATAGTCACTAAGTACCACATCACTGTGAACCAATCCTAGACACTAAGTACAACATCACTGTGGACCACTCACAGACACTGAGTACTAATTCACTGTGAACCACTCATAGACAGTAGGTACCAAAACAGTGTGAACCACTCCTTGAAACTGAGTAACACATCACTGTGATCTACTCAGAGACATTGAGTACCACATCACTTTAAACACTCATAGACACTGAGTACCACATCACTGTGAAACATTCATACGCAGTACTACAGAATTGTGAAAAACTCATAGACACTGAGTACCACATCACTGTGAACCACTCATAGACAGTAATTACCACATCATTGTGAACCACTCATAGAAACTGAGTAACACATCAGTAGGAAGTACTCATAGACATTGAGTACCACATCGATGTGATCTACGCATAGACACTGAGTACCACATCAGTGTGAAGCACTGGTAGACATTGAGTACCTCATCACTGTGAAACACTCATAGACACTGAGTACCACATCACTGTGAACCACTCATAGATACTGAGGACAACATCGCTGTGAAACACTCATGGACCCTGAGTACCACATCATTGTGGTCCACTCATAGACACTAAGTGCCACATCATTTTGAACCACACATAGAAATTGAGTAACACATCAGTGTAAACTACTCTTAGACATTGAGTACCACATTGCTGTACCACTCATAGACACTGAGTATCACATCAGTGTGAACCATTCATAGACAATGAGTACCACATCACTGTGAAGCACTCATAGACACTGAGTACCACATCGCTCTGAACCACTCATAGACACTGAGTACCACATCGCTGTGTACCACACATAGACACTGAGTACCACATCACTCTGAACCACTCATAGACATAGCACAACACGGCTGTGAACCACTCACAGACACTGAGTACCACATCGCAAGAGTGTTTCAAAGCGATGTGGTACAATGTGTCTATGAGTGGTTCACACTGATGTGGTACTCATTGTCTATGAGTGGTTCACAGTGATTTGCTTTTCAGTGTCTAGGAGTGTTTCACAGTGATATGGTACTCAGTGTCTATGAATGTTTCACAGCGATGTGGTTCTCGGTGTCTCTGAGATTTTCACAGGGATGTGGTACTTAATATCAATGAGTGATTCACAGCAATGTGGTACTCAGTGTCTATGAGAGGTTCACAGCAATGTGGAACACAGTTTCTATGAGTGGTTCACAGTGATTTGGTACACATTTTCTATGTGTGGTTCACAGCTATGTGGTACATATTGTCCATGAGTGTTTCGCAGTGATGTGTTACTCCATGTCTATGTGTGGTTCAGAGTGATGTGGTACTCAGTGTCTATGTGTGGTTCACTGTGAAGTGGTACTCAGGGTCGATGAGTGGTTGAAAGCAATGTGGTACTTAGTGTCTTTGTGTGGTTCACAGATTTGTGGACTCAGTGTCTATGAGTGGTTCACAGCCCTGTCGTGCTTATCTCTGAGTGGTTCACAGCGATGTGGTATTCAGTGTCTATGAGTGGTTCACACTGATGTGGTACTCAGTGTCTATGATTGGTTCTCATTGATGTGGTAATCAGTGTCTATGAGTGGTTCACAGTGATGTCGTACGCAGTGTCTATGAGTGGTTCACAGTTACGTGCTTTTCAGTGTCTATGAGTGGTCCACAGTGATGTGTTACTCATTGTCTATGAGTCGTTCACAGTGATGTGGTACTCAGTGTCTATGAGTGGTTCACATCGATGTGGTACTCAGTGTTTATGAGTGTTTCACATTGATGTGTTACTCACTGTCTATGAGTGGTTCACAGTGATGTGGTACTCATTGTCTATTAGTGGTTCTCACTGATTTGGTGCTCAGTGTCTATGAGTTGTTCAGAGTGATGTGGTACTTACTGTCTTTGAGTGGTTCACAGGTGTGGGCTCTGATATCTGCCAGTCTGGTGATGGCCATGGCTTGAATACAGCTTGGTAGCTGGAAAGCTAGCAATTTAGAAAGACAAAAGGTGAAAGGCTTGGCTCTGGCCTTCATTGACTTTTAGATTGTCCAGGAAGAGGTTGCTGGCTCCAAAGCTGGTGAGGTATGCAGGTGTGTGGCTTAGAGGAGGTGCCCTGAAATAGGAATATGAATAGGGAATTCCTCAAGAGTTGAGAGGACATTCAGAGCTGGAAGGGAGACAATAAACGCAGGTCATGCTGGAAGGACGATAAGTCCTGAGCTGCCTTTGAACGATGATGGTGTGAAAGCCTGTTTCTTCCACGCGCCACCGAGAACATGCTTAGGGCAAAGCACCAGTTTCTATGTTGGGGCGATTGTCCCCACCATAATGGCGCCCAACATGTGGCTAACGACTGAACCCCGAGAAAGACAGAGAAAAAGAAAAAATACGAAAAGACAGCGTGGTGTGGATGACTCAAGACAAAGAGGCAACATGGTGGAACTTCGAGAAGCAACGTGGAGGAACCCCGAGAGACCAATGCAGACAGAGACCCTAGGAGACCGCAAGGAATGGCTGCTGAATCCGGAGATACGTGCGACAGAGGAACAGACAGACAGAGAAGAATGAGAGGCAGATCCACGAACCCCAAAATCAAGGAAGAAGTGACCAGATGGGAGGAACTCATGAGAAAAAAACCGGTGGACACGTGAGTTTTATGCGTTTAGATAACAAAACGAGACAATCATTTCCAGAATATAGTTTATAATTATAAACATGGGTCAAGGAGACCCATGGCTATGCAATTGATTGAGGACATTTTAAAAGATAGAGGACAAAGGATACAGGAAGAACAGATCCAAGAA